>SJYV01023298.1:34229-46100 GCA_006410875.1 Neotragus pygmaeus | reverse complement strand
ATGGACAGAGGTTTGTGACGTTGTACGAGAGGCAGTGATCAAGACCATCCCCAAGAAAAAGAAATGCAAAAAGGCAAAATGGTTGTCTGAGGAGGACTTACAAATAGCTGAGAAAAGAAGAGAAGTGAAAGGCAAAAGAGAAAAGCTATAGCCATCTGAATGCAGAGTTCCAAAGAATAGCAAGGAGAGATAAGAAAGCCTTCCTCAGTGATCAGTGCAAAGAAATAGAGGAAAACAGTAGAATGGGAAAGACTAGAGATCTCTTCAAGAAATTTAGAGATACGAAGGGAATATTTCATGCAAAGATGAACACAATAAAGGACAGAAATGGTATGGACCTAACAAAAGCAGAAGATAATTAAGAAAAGGTGGCAAGAATACACAGAAGAACTGTACAAAAAAGATCATCACGACCCAGATAGTCACAATGGGGTGATCACTCACCTAGAGCCAGACATCCTGGAATAGGAAGTCAAGTGGGCCTTAGAAAGCATCACTACGAACAAAGCTAGTGGAGGTGATGGAATTCCAGTTGAGCTATTTCAAGTCCTAAAAGAGGATGCTGTGAAAGTGCTGCATTCAATATGCCAGCACATTTGGAAAACTCAGCAGTGACCACAGGACTGTAAAAGGTCAATTTTCATTCCAATCCCAAAGAAGTGCAGTGCCAAAGAATGTTCAGACTACTGCATAATTGCACTCATCTCACATGCTAGCAAAGTAATGCTCAAAATCCTCCAAGTGAGGCTTCAACAGTTTGTGAACCAAGAACTTCAGATGGTCAAACTGGATTTAGAAAAGGGAGAGAAACCAGAGATCAAATTGCCAACATCTGTTGGATCATAAAAAAAGCAAAGAGAGTTCCAGAAAAACACCTACTTCTGCTTCATTGACTATGCCACAGCCTTTGACTGTATGGATCACAACAAACTGGAAAATTCTTAAAGGGGTGGGAATACCAGACCACCTGACCTGCCTCCTGAGAAATTTCTATGCAGGTCAAGAAGCAACAGTTAGAANTATGCCACAGCCTTTGACTGTATGGATCACAACAAACTGGAAAATTCTTAAAGGGGTGGGAATACCAGACCACCTGACCTGCCTCCTGAGAAATTTCTATGCAGGTCAAGAAGCAACAGTTAGAACCGGACATGGAACAACGGACTGGTTCCAATTTGGGAAGAGAGTATGCCAAGGTCGTACATTGTCACCTTGTTTGTTTAATTTATATGTAGAGTATGTCATGGGAAATGATGGGCTGGATGAAGCACAAGCTGGAATCAAGATTGCCAGGATAAATAATCAATAACTTCAAATACGCAGATGACACCATCCTTACGGCAGAAAGTGAAGAGGAACTGAGGAGATTCTTGATGAAAGTGAAAGAGGAGAGTGAAAAAGCTGGCTTTAAAGTCAACATTCAGAAAACCAAGATCATGGCATCTGATCCTATCACTTCATGGCAAATAGATGGGGAAACAATGAGAGACTTTATNAAGAGGAACTGAGGAGATTCTTGATGAAAGTGAAAGAGGAGAGTGAAAAAGCTGGCTTTAAAGTCAACATTCAGAAAACCAAGATCATGGCATCTGATCCTATCACTTCATGGCAAATAGATGGGGAAACAATGAGAGACTTTATTTTCTTGGGCTCCAAAATCACTGTAGATGGTGACTGCAGCCATGAAATTAAAAGTCGCTTGCTCCTTGGAAGAAAAGCTATGACCAACAAAGACAGCATATTAAAAAGCAGAGATTTTAAAACAAAGCCGAGATATTATTTTGCCAACAAAGATCCATCTAGTTAAATTATGGTTTTTCCAGTTGTCATGTGTGGATGTGAGAGATGAACCACAAAGAAAGCTGAGTGCTGAAGAATTGGTGCTTTTGAACTGTGATGTTGTGGAAGACTCTTGAGAGTCCCTTAGACTGCAAGGAGATCAAACCAGTCAATGCTAAAGGAAATCAGTCCTGAATATTCACTGGAAGGACTGATGCTGAAGCTCCAGTTCTTTGGCTACCTGATGTGAAGAACTGACTCGCTGAAAAAAATACCAATGCTGGGAAAGATTGAAGGCAGGAGGAGAAGGGGATGATAGAGAATGAGATGGTTGGACGGCATTACTGACTCAATGGACATGAGCTTTAGCAGGCTTCAGGCGTTGGTGATGGACAGGGAAGCCTGGCATGCTACAGTCCATGGGGTCACAAAGAGTCGAATATGACTGAACAACTGAACTGAACTAACTGAAAAGATTCCACAGTCAAATTAAAAAAAATTTTTTTAAAGAACATATTGGAGCATCATTGTGGTTTTAAGTCACTTTGGGTTTGGAACCTCTGCTACCTGTCCCATGTGCTCATGCTGGCACACCTTGCCAGCTGGCCCTCTTTGCCATTCTAGGGTCACACAGACACAAAAGAGAGTTGGACCTACTCTCCAAGTGGACAACAGCTATTTCTGGGGCATAGCCCAGCTTTTCGGGCAGAGAACTCAGAGAAGTCTGTCAGCAGTTGTTCCTGGGTGTCATACTTTGGGATCCAAACCAACCAGGGACAAGCCAGAAACGAGTGCTCAGGCCAGAAGGTATTCTAGGAGCTTAGCAGCAGGTGCTGGGCCTCTGGTCTGGTGGCTGGAGGAGTCAGGGAAGGGACTATGAACCACTGAAGGTGGAAGGTACCAACCAGAAACCTCAAGTCTTGGCTAACAGTGAGGAAGATGCCATTCTGAAGCTTTCATGGCTCAGGTGGCACCTAAGCAGTGCCCCTTGCCTGAAGTCCCATTTTGTTTTTGAGACCAAAGTGAAGATGATCCTGCATATATCAAAGGAGAGCATATGGCTCCAGCTGAGTGGGCAGCAGAGGCTCGGAAGCACGTTGGATCTGAATAGATGTTTCTGGAAATTCAGCCACGGATGATCACCTCCACAGTTTTACGTCATCATATCCTCATGCCACCTAACACTTAAATGAAATAAGCATAAAATACTGCCACTACAGATTTCAGCAGACAGAAGAAAATCCATGAACTCAAAGATAGGACAATGGAAATTACTGAGTTCGAAGAACAGAAAGAAAAAGATTGAAGAAAAATGAACAGAGCCTTCAAGGGAGTCCTGCAAAGTGAAATGAAAGGGCACTAGACAGAACCACAAATTCACAGGGAGAAATAAAGATCTCCATAAAGGTAACACACGGGAAATTATAAAATTTCAGCGATGAATTCTACCAGACATTCAAGGAAGAGCTAATGCCAATCATTCTAAAAATTTTCCCCCAAATTGAAGAGGGAACGCTTCCCAACTCATTCCATGAGGCCACTATTGCCCTGATATCAGAGCCAAAGACACTATAAGAAAATTACAAGAAACCAGTCTACCATAATGAACATTGATGTCAAAATCCTTCACAAAATATTAGCAAACAGAATTTGGCAGCATATTAAAAGGATTAGATAACATGACACCAAGCAGGATTTATTCCTGGAAGGCAAGCATGATTTAACAGGTAACATTCAATCATTGTAATATATCACCTTAACAGAATGAAAGGATAAAAATCCACATGATCTTCTCAGTTGATGCAGAAAAAGCATTTGACAAAACTTAACTTCCTCTTATGATAAAAAAAAAAGCACTCAACAAACTAGGAATAGAAGGAAACTACTTCCACTTAATACAAGTCGTATATGAAAACTGCACGGTGAACATCGTATTCAGTGGTAAGAGATGAGAGCTTTTCCACTACAATCAGATACGAAGCAAGGATGTCTGCTTTCACCTCTGTTCAACGTGTTACAAGAAGCTCTAACCAGAGCAATTAAGCAAGAAAAAGAAACGGCACTCAGTTTGAAAAGAAAGAGTTAAAAGTACCTGTTTGAAGATGATAGGATCTTATGTGGTTGTTGTTCAGTCGCTCAGTCACCTCCAGCTCTTTGTGACCCCACGGACTGCAGCGTGCCAGGCGTCCCTGTCCTTCACCGTCTCCCGGAGCTTGCTCAAACTCATCTCCATTGAGTCCAGGATGCCATCCAACCATCTCATCCTCTGTCATCCTCTTAGCCTCCTGCTTTCTGTCTTTCCCAGCATCAGGTTCTTTTCCAATGAGTCAGCTCTTTACATCAGGCGGCCAAAGTATTTGAATTTCAGCGTCAGTGTCAGTCCTTCCAATGAGTATCCAGGACTGATCTCCTTTAGAATTGACTGGTTTGATCTTCTTGCAGTCCAAGGGGCTCTCAAGAGTCTTCTCCAACACCACACTTCAAAAGCATCAATTCTTCGGTGCTCAGCCGCCTTTATGGTCCAGCTCTCACATCCATACATGATGACTGGAAATACCATAGCTTTGACTAGATGGACCTTTGTTGGCAGAGTTATGTCTCTTAAAATATGCTGTCTAGGTTTGTCATAGCTTTTCTTATATAGAGAAAACCCTAAATAACAAAAGAACCTGTTAGAACTAATAAATGAATTTAGCAAAGTAGCAAGCTACAAAGTCAACAAAAAAGTCGGCTTTATTTCTATACATGAACAGTAAACAATTGAAAAAGAAATTATGAAAACAGTCCCATTTACAAAAGTGACAAGAAGAGTGAAACAGCAATTAGCAAAAGAGGTGAAAAACTTGTGCAATGAAAGCTATAAAACATTGGTTAAGGAAATTAAAGAAGACATAAATGGGAACACATTCCATGTTCGTGAATTGGAAGATGTGACTTTGTTAAAATGTCGGTACTTCCCTAGGTAGTCTAGGCTCGATACAGTCACTACCAAAATGCCAAAGATTTTTTTAAATTAATTTATCTAGGCTGCGCTGGGTCTCCATCGCTGCTCAGACTTTCTCTGGTGTAGCAAGTGGAGGCCCCTCTCGTGCAGCGCATTGACTTCCCGTTGCAGTGACTTCTCTTGTTGCCACCGCCCTTAGGGCGTGTAGGCTCTAGCAGTGGCAGCACGCAGGCTCAGTAGTTTCAGCTTATGGGCTCCAGAATGCAGGCTCGGTAGTTGTGACACGTGGGCTTAGTCGCTCCATGACACGTGTAATCTTCCGTGACCAGGGATGGAACCCATGTTCCCTGCGTTGGCACGCAGATCCTTAACCACTGGACCGCTAAGGATGTCCCCTAAAGATGTTTTTTTTGAAGAAATAGGAAAACTCATCCTAAAAGTTGTAAGAAGTCTCAAGAGACCACCGGGTCGTCAAAAAAAATCTTGAAAAGAGCGCCAGGGGACTTCCCTAGTGGTCCAGTGGCCAAGACTCTGTCCTCCCGATGCAGGGACCCAAGTTCAGTCCCTCGTCAGGGAAGTGGATCCCACGTGTTGCAACTGGAAGATCGTGCATGCTGCAACAAAGACAGAAGATCCTGCAGGCCACAGCTAAGACCCAGTTCAGCCACATAAATAAGTAAAAGCAAATAAATATTTTTAAAAGACAGTAAAACTTGAGGACTCACAAAACTGCAAAACTTACTGCAAAGCTGCACTCATCAAAATAGTGCAATATTGTCACCGTGACAAATATATTAACCGATGGAATGAAGTAGAGAACCAGGAAATAAATGTTTACATAGATGAGCAAATGATTTCTGACAGGGTTCCAAGACTATTCAATGGGGAAAAGATAGTCTTTTCAACAAATGTGATGGGAAAACTGGATATCCACATGCAAGAGAATGAAATTGGACCTGGACCCTTACCTAACACCATATATAAAAATTAACTCAAAATGGATCAGGGACTTAAATGTAAGACCTAAAACAGTAAAACATTTAGAAGAAAATGAGACAAAAACATTCTGACATTGGATTTCACAATGATTCATGATTCAGTGAATCCGTAATCCAATCCATGATCCAATGACTCATTCCTTTGGATATGTCACCAGAGGCATTGGCCAAGAAAGAGAAACATAGACACATTGCATTTTATGAACTTTTAAAATTTTGTGCATCAGAAGACGCTGTTGACAAAAAGAGAGTCCACAGAATGGCAGGAAATAATTGCAAATCATGTCTGATGAGGGAGTAATATCCAGAATATATAGAGAGCTTCTAAAACTCAAGAACAAAAAAACAACCTGATTCAGAAATGGGCAAAGGACTTGAATAGACATTTCTCCAAAGAAGATATAGGTGGCCCATAGACACATTAAAAGAGGCTCAACATCACTAACTATTGGGAGAATGGATATCAAAACTACAATGAGATACCACCTCACCCCCAGTAGGATGATTACTGTCAAAAACCAGGAAACAAGTGCTGGTGAGAATGCAGAGATGTTGGAACCCTTGTGCACTGTTGGTAGGAATGGTGCATCCAGGTTTACTGTGGAAAACAATATGGCCGCTCCTCAAAAATTAAACATGGAATTACCGTATAATCCAGTGATTTCAATTCTCAGCATATACCCAAAAGAATTAGAAGGAGGGTCTCAAAGAGGCGTTTCTACAAGTGTTCATAGCAGCTTTATTCACAGTAGCTGAAACATGGGTGGAACTCAACTGTCCATCAGTAAATGATGGATAAAGAATAGTTGGCCACGGGTCATCCCTGGAGATCCAGTGGTCAAGATGCCATGCTTCCGGGGCAGAGGGCATGAGTTCGATTCCTGGTTGGGAAACTAAGATCCACATGCCAGATGGTGTGGTCAAAAAATAAAATTTGGTCTGTACCTATGGAATATTGTTCAGCCTTAAAAAGGAAGGTAATTCTGCAGTATTGTTACAATATCAGTGATCCTTGAGGACATTATACCACATGAAATATACCAGTCACAAAAAAAGACAAATATTGTATGACTCCACTTATACAAGGTACTTAGAGTAGTCAAAATCATAGATAGAAAGTTAGACTGGCAGTTGCCAGGGGCTGAGGGCAGGGGAGAATGGGGAGTTCTTGCTGCAGTTTCAGTTTTACAGAATGGAAAGAGTTATGGGAATAGATGGTGGTAACAGTTGCACAACACCGTGAATGTATTTAATACCTCTGAACTGGCCTCTTAAAAATGAAGTTGGTAAGTTTTTGTTATGTGTATTTTACCACAAACACATGCAGAAAACTCCAAAATATCACACTCCAAGTCTCAGTCCATACACTGCCCTCTGCTGAAGGCTGAGATAAGCCAGCATCACAGAAGTGTTGAAGCCCGTTCCTTGAGCTGGAATTGAGACTTTTTGCCTTAAGTCAGAAGTATCACAAGGAATCCCTTCTGTATCCACGGCAGCCATAGGTGTCCTCTCCCTATCCAGAGCCAGGCTGCGCTTGGGAAAATGTGGCTGGATTCACCATCCTGCATGAATGTTCCTGACACCCACTCGGTTGACTCACAGAGTGACGCCTGTTTCATGAGACCTGCTGGGAGTTCCTGCCTCTGGAAGCGTAAATGATTCCCAGTTATTCTAACTCAAAGGATGCAGCTCTTCCCCTCTCCCCAGGTAAACAGGAGCATCTTGAGAAACCATTGTCTCAAACCGTCCTTAACCTCTTCGTCTCCAGCTACAGGCAAACCCAAAAATACGGACGATGCTTTGGCATCACCGCAGCGAGGACCAGGAGCAGGAACCTCTGCTTCCGAGGTTGTCGAGTTGAGCGACCCTTGCCCTGAAGCCCGGGAGAAGCTGCAGGAGATGTGTCGCATTATGTGAGCACCTCAGTGGTTGGGGCAGGTGGGAGAGGAGGGCACGGCCTGTGTGTGCGGAAGGGGGATCCTGGGTGTGTTGGCCCCAGCGACAGTGGAGGGGTGATTGTCGTCCCTCACGTGCACATCCCCAGTCCTTCGCCACTCATAGTCCTTTTTAGTCCCACTGTAACCTTATGAAGAAGGTAGGTTTATGCTCATTCGGCAGATGAGGAAGCTGAGGTACCCCAAGTGCATGGTAGTAAAGCGTTGTCTGAGGTCCTCCAGCTCAGTGAGCCTGATCCAGGGCAATGCTTTTTGCCTCCTCACCAGTGAGACCCCTTTGCATGGCTTCTTATAATTTACACACCCTTATAGTTAAGCATGTTTATTTTTTAACGTAATTTGTTAGATGTTCTCTTTGGACAAAAAGAAACACCTCTCAAACAAAACATATCTACCTGGGTCATTATTGATATTTATGATTTTGTGGGTCACGAGTCCTAGCAGGTGAACCTGCATTTGCCTTGTTCCTTTGTGTTCTGGAGCTCCTGGGCGACTGTCTCTGCAGCTGTAGAGCTTGGGTAGAGGGCAGCCACCCAGTTTGCTCGTAACTGTGACATTTCAGAAGGAAGCTGTCTTCCTTTGTAACCTCAGGATTGGGAGGGGATCAAAGCCTCCAGCTCCCCACCCCATTCTGCACACAGGCCCACCCCATGGGTCTCCACTACTGTGCAAAAGGTGAGGCCAGGAGTGGTCTGACAGGGGTACAGCCCTTTCCAGTTCTTCCTAAAAGCATTACCTGTGAGGATGAGGTGTTGGGGTGGGAGAAGGTCCTCCGGGGACAAGGAGATGGGATGGGAGTCTCAGGAGCTGGGGAGGAGCTACCGGGAGCCTCCCTGGTGAGTGAGAGCCAAATGGCTAGAAGACATGTTGATCTCCTTCCCTGCAGAGAAGCCGAAAGGGTCTCGTGGAAAGGGAGGAATATCTTCTACCCCATCATCATACGCAACTACAGGGCAAAGATGCCCTCTCATCTAATATCGACCCCCAAAGGGGATGCTCAGACCCAGAGCTCCCACCACCCTCACCCTCCGGGTGCTCAGACCTATGCTCCCGCCCCTCACCAGCCTCCCGCCCACCACCTCCACTCCAGCCGGCACTCTCTGGAGTGGAAGGNATCGACCCCCAAAGGGGATGCTCAGACCCAGAGCTCCCACCACCCTCACCCTCCGGGTGCTCAGACCTATGCTCCCGCCCCTCACCAGCCTCCCGCCCACCACCTCCACTCCAGCCGGCACTCTCTGGAGTGGAAGGGGCCCAGGAGGGTCATCAAGTTGCATTACTCCTTCTACGATGGATCCTCCTTTGTTTAGTATCCTTCTGTTTGGTCCTTTCTCCCCTCAGGTCAGCCTGGAGAACTCCAGGGTTTGATAAAGCCGGGGTGTTTCCTTTGGCTTTTCATTTGATCAGAGAAGCCTGGTGACCGGTGCTCCGGGGTATTAAGAATTTGTCCAGGTCAGGGGAAGAAGTCCTGAGAGTCAAGCCTCCAGTTCAGGTCCTGCCAACCACGATGCAACAAGGCCAGCTGTGTATGATTGTGTGTCAGTCTGTGCTGGGGGTGGAGCAGTGGTCTCTGCCTTCGAGGCTCTCCCAGGCAAGAAGAGGTTAGAGACACAGAACATCTCTAGCTGAGACAAGGTGATAGGAGGCCCTCAGTCCATGTGGGAGAGTCTTCATCTTTCTGGTCCAGGCTCATTGGATGAGCCCTATGGTTCTTGAATACTTTGCCCACAAGATCCATGTATTTGGAGTCTAACCCACAGCCCAGAACCCCACCTGGCATGTGCCTGCCCGGGTTGCTCTGCAGCAGAGGTCTGTCTGCACTCATGAGCTATGGGCAGCGGGGTCCCAGCCTCAGGGTGTGGGAGTGGCCCATGGGGACACATGTCCTCTTTGAGAGTCTGGTGAAAGGTGTAGACCCTCTTCCTAGAAACATGTGCTGAGACATGCAGGGAAAGCATGGCCTGTGGTTGCAGGGGTCTGCAGACCTCCACAGCTTGTCTGTGTACCTGGATTTCAGAACGCTGGATTGAGGAAAGCTGAGATTTCTAATATGCAAATCCTCGTTGGGTAAATGCTGAGGATTATGCATATTTTAGAGTGAATGGAGTCAGATGGCTTTTTTCTTTCACAAATGTTTATCGAGTATCATATGTGATGATGAATAGAATGAAGGTGCCACTACCTTGGAAGGAGCAACTTGCCTATGAGTGCTTTCTTCTGAAATGAGAGAAAGGAGTTTGAATTTGGGTGTTGACGGGGAGAGAGGGCTCCCTTTGGAGAACAATCCGGGGGAGAAACAGTGTATCAGGAAGGCGCCTTGGACCCTATGCTCCTTACGGGGGCCCTGTTGCCCTCTCCCCAACATGCTCTAGAGCTGGACCGGACTCAGATGCACAGCCTGTTTGTCAGCAAGGCTCCGAGGCCAGAGAGGGCAGAATGCTGACTCCAGACTCTGCAGCCTAAGTTGGACGAAATGCAAAGAGACACCAATCTTTTCATTCTTGTCCCTTCGTTGTAGCAACAGGGAAACCAAGACCCAGAGGGGTGACTCATCCAATGCCACAGGGGAAACTGTTGGCAGAGCCAGGCCTGGATCCAGGGTGTCCTGACCTCTATTCAGGGCCCTCTTCCCAGCACCATTTTTATGCCTTTCAGGATTATTCCCTCCCACAGAGAGCAGGACAGGGGTTCTGGAAGCCAGGTGGAAACCTCATTTTACTAATAAAACCACTAAGCAAACAGGGTTCATCACCTTTGGCAGAGGGGGTGGCTTTCTGAGCTGTCTGAACAGGCAGCTCCGCAGGTCTGCCGGCCATGGCCCCTCATTTTCTTGGGCTTCCTCTCCACTGAACTAGGCATTCAGAGCTGCAGTGCCTGTCACGGGCGTCCTGTTGTTTCTCTGGCCATAAATGAGGGCATTCATCACCCTCTGCTCAGCCCCGCTTCCAGGGCACCCTGTATGTCGAACTCCTTCTTAGGCAGCCGCTGCTCACAGGGGTCGTGGGGCGCCCCCTCTGACTCCACCCTGCACTGAATGGGACCATTCCCCAGAGCTCACGAAGCCTGTGTCTGCTTCGTGAGTTAAGCTGCCACCAGAGAGGGTGAACTAGTATAGATCAGGGGTTTGGGAGCCTGCACCCAGCTCAGCCTGTTGGGACCCATACTCGCTCCCCTGCCACAGAATCCTGAAGGTCTCCTACTGGAGACCTGAGCCATCGAGGCTGGTGTGCTTGACCTAATCCCCAGTGATCATCACACCCTGGCCATTAATGTAGTTCGGCTGTGGGAGGAGTGGAGGAGGAGGCCAGGACTCTACGCCCAGTTCTTGGTGACCCTGCCCAAGCCCCTGCTCCCCTCTGGGACTTGCTCCTCTCCAGTGTAAAATGACGAGGTGGGACCTGGTCATCTTGAAGGACAGCGTCTGTGTTACTGTGACAGAATGGTCAAGACACAAGTGCAGCTGCTGGATTGAGTCTTCCTCCCCACCTCCCCACCCCTTAGTCTAGCTAGAGTTTTGTTAACTTCACGGGTCTTTTCAGAGAAACAGTTTGGGGTTTTTTGGGTTCTCTCTCTTGTCTTTTTCTGTTCTTTGCTTTCTCTTCTTATGTTATTTCCTTCTTCTGCCAGCTTTAGTTTTACTTTGCTCTCCTTTTAATAGTTCATTACAGTGGAAGGTTCAGTTGTTGCTTTGATATCATTCTCCTTTAATACAAATATTTTTTAAAAATTTATTGGAATATAATTGATTTACAGTGTTAGTAGTTTTTGCTGTACAGTGAAGTGAATCTCCACTCTTTTTAATTTTTTTCATCTTTTAAAAAATTGATATATAGTTGATTTACTATATCTACTCTTTTTAAGATTCTTTTCCCATATTGGTCATGGCAGAGTATTGAGAACAATTCTCTGTGCCACCCAGTAGGTTCTTAGTTATCTACTTTTTATATCAGTTCAGTTCAGTCCCTCAGTCATGTCCGACTCTTTGTGACCCCATGAATCGCAGCACGCCAGGCCTCCCTGTTCATTACCATCTCTCAGAGTTCACTCAGACTCACGTCCATCGAGTCAGTGATGCCATCCAGCCATCTCATCCTCTGTCGTCCCCTTTTCCTCCTGCCCCCAATCCCTCCCAGCATCAGAGTCTTTTCCAATGAGTCAACTCTTCGCATGAGGTGGCCAAAGTATTGGAGTTTCA
>SJYV01023298.1:0-31627 GCA_006410875.1 Neotragus pygmaeus | reverse complement strand
CCCCCCCCCAAATAAAGTCTGACACTGTTTCTCCATCTTTTTCCCATGAAGTGATGGGACCAGATGCCATGATCTTCATTTTCTGAATGTTGAGCTTTAAGCCAACTTTTTCACTCTCCTCTTTCACTTTCATCAAGAGGCTTTTTAGCTCCTCTTCAGTTTCTTTTTATATAGTGGTGTGTATATGTCAATCCCAGTCTCCCAATTTATCTCCCCCCACACTTTTCCCTCCTGGTAACCACAAGCTTGTTTTCTACATCTGTGACTATATTTCTGTTTTGTAAATAAGTTCATTTGTACGTGTTTTTTATTCTGCATATAAGCAATATCATATGATATTTGTCCTTCTCTGACTTATTTCACTTAGTGTGATAATCTCCAGATCCCTCTATGTTGCTGCAAATGGCATTATTTCGTTCATTTTAATGGTTGAGTAATATACCATTGTATATATGTACCACATCTTTCTTTATCCACTCATCTGTCAGTGGACATTTAGGTCGCTTCTATGTCTTGGCTGTTGTAAACAATGCTGCAGTGAACACTGGGGTGTTCACTCAAACCATGTTTTTCTCCAGATATATACGCAAGAGTCAGAGAAGGCAAAGGCACCCCTCTCCAGTACCCTTGCCTGGAAAATCCCATGGGTGGAGGAGCCTGATGGGCTGCGATGCATGGGGTCACTAAGAGTCGGACACGACTGTGCGACGTCACTTTCACTTTTCACTTTCATGCATTGGAGAAGGAAATGGCAAGCCACTCCAGTGTTCTTGTCTGGAGAATCCAAGGGACGGGGGAGCCTGGTGGGCTGCCGTTCATGGGGTCGCACAGAGTCGGACACGACTGAAGCGACAGCAGCAGCAGCATACCCAAGAGTGGGATTGCTGAATTATATCATAGCTCTCTGATTTACTTTTCTCCATATTTTCTAGTTATTTTCTTAGTGGTCCCCTGGTATAATGGGATATAATTATTAAGATGCAGTCACATTGGATTAGAATTGAGTCCTCGTCTATTGGTGTCCCTATAAGAAGAGAAAACAAACATGCAGAGAAAACGATCATGTGATGATTGAGATAAAGGTTTGAATGATGTGTCTGTAAACAAAGGAATCCTGAAGATACTTGGTAACCACCAGAAAAATAGGAAGAGGCAAGGAAGTGTTCTTCCCCAGAGCCTCTGAGAACATAGACCTGTCAGCGCTTTGATTTCATATTTCTAGACTCCAGACCATGAGAGAATAAACTTCTGCTATTTAAGTCATCCAATTTATGTAACTTAGTTACAATAGCCTCAAGAAATTAATTACAATTGACAACAAATTAGTTTGAGTAAATACCAACATAACCTCAATAGCATATAAGACTCTGCTCCTATACAGCTCCATTCCTCCCCCTTTATTTTGTTATTAACAGAAATTAACTCTTTATATATACATTGTGTGCCACTAACATAGATTTACAATTATTATTTTATGTAATTGTTCTTTAAAATTATATGGGAAAAAAATAATTATAAACCAAAAATAATATAATACTGAATCATATATTTACTTATGTAGTTAGCTTTATCAGTGTTCTTTGTTCCTTTGTATGTCTTTGAGTTATTTTCAAGTGTGTTTTCACATCCTGGCAACGTTATGTTCCAAATCCTTCAAACTCAGCTTCAACAGTACCTGAACCGAGAACTTGCAGATGTACAAGCTGAATTTCAAAGAGGCAGAGGAACCAGAGATCAAATTGCCAACATTCATTGGATCATGGAGAAAGCAAAGGAATTCCAGAAAAACATCTATGTCTGCTTCACTGGCTACACTAAAGCCTTGAGTGTGCAGATCACAGCAAACTGTGGAAAATTCTTGAAAAGATGGGAGTACCAGACCACCTTAACTCTCTTCTGAGAAACCTGTGTCTGGGTCAAGAAGCAACAGGTAGAACTGGACATGGAACAGTGGACTGGTTCCAAATTGGGAAAGGGGTATGACAAAGCTGTAAGTTGTCACCCTGCCTATTTAACTTATATGTAGAGTTGATCATGGAAAATGCCAGGCTGGATGAATCACAAGCTGAAATCAAGATTGTCAGGAGAAATATCAGTAACCTCAGATATGCAGAAGATACCACTCTAATGGCAGAAAGTGAAGAGGAAGTAAAGAGCCTCTTGATGAGGGTGAAAGAGGAGAGAAAAAAATGGCTTAACACTCAACATTCAGAAAACTAAGATAATGGCATCCAGTTCCATCACTTCATCGCAAACAGAAGAGGAAAAAGTGGAAGCAGTGGCAGATTTTATTTTCCTAGGCTCCAGAATCACTGCAGACAATGACTGTAGCCATGAAATTAAAAGACGCTCCTTGGAAGGAAAGCTGTGACCAACCTAGACAGCATATTAAAAAGCAGAGACATCTCTTGGCCAACAAAGTTCCATATAGTCAAAGCTATGGTTTTTTCCGGTAGTCATGTATGAATGTGAGAGCTGAACCATAAAAGAAGGCTGAGTGCTGAAGAACTGATGCTTTCAAATTGTGGTGCTGGAGAAGACTCTGGAGAGTCCCTTGGACAGCATGGAGATTAAACCAGTCAACCCTAAAGGAAATCAATCCTGAATATTCATTGGAAGGACTGATGCTGAAGCTCCAGTACTTTGGCCACCTGTTGCAAAGAGCCGATTCACTGGAAAAGATCTTGATGCTGGGAAAGATTAAAGGCAAAAGAAGAAAGATGAGGCAGAGGATGAGATGGTTAGATAGCATCACCAACTTAATGGACATGAATTTGAGCAAACTCTGGGAGATAGTGGAGGACTGAGGAACCTGGCATGCTGCAGTCCATGGAGCTGCAAAAAGTCAGTCATGACTTAGTGACTGGAAAACAACAATAAGTGTTTTTTCATTTCAGCCTTAAGAACTCCTTTTAGCATTTTTTGTTGGGCAGGTGTACTAGTGGTTAACTCCCTCAGCTTTAGTTTATCTGGAAAATTTTAATTTCTCCTTCATTTTGAAGAATAGTTGTACTCAATATAGAAGTCTTGGTTGATAGCTTTTTCTTTCAGCTCTTTAAGTATTACATCCCAGTACCTCTGGCCACCTTGTTTTTTGATGAGAAATTGGCCAATCATATTAAGGATTCTTTATACATGATAAGTCTCTTCTTTTGCTGCTTTCAAGTGTCTTTGTCTTTATGCCACTTGATAGTAATGTGTCTCAGTGTGGCTCTGTTTGAATTTATTGTACTTGGAGTTTGTTGAGTTTCTTGAACATATACAGTCATATCTTCCATGAAAAGTTCTCAACCATTATATCTTCAGACATTCTTTCTGTCCCCCTGCTTCATCTTTGGGACTCCTGTTGTGCATATATTGGGATTGTTTAAAATTTATATTTTAACTGGAGGAAAGTTGCTTTACAATGTTGTGCTTTCCATGAGGCACCTGAGAGAAGAACCTGGAGAGTTTCTGTTATTTCTACTTAACCATTTCTGCCAGCTATCCCTCTGGAAACATCGCCATGTGTCAGATCCCCACGTGCTGCAGAGGGAGAGCCATCACCTGCCTCTTTAACGACACACCCAGCTTCTTCCTGGCCCTGTTCAATGCTGAAGGCCAGGGCTGTGTTCACTACAACCTAAAGGCCCGGTGAGTAGGTAGGAGGAGTCTTGGCCCCATGGAAGACTCTCTGAGGGTACTGAAGTGGGGCACTGAGGTAGAAAGTAGGAGCCCCTGCTGAAAGGAGGGGCCAGTCCGCATCCAGAGATCGAGGAAGACCACGTGGCAGGGCCCAAGTGGTGGATCCATGTCACAGCCACCGAGAAGGGAAACTCCCCAAGTCCTACTCCACTTGTTCCCCCAGAACACTAAGATCTTGACTGTCAGCTAGGTTCATGGGAGAATTCTTTAGGGAAGAGAAGTGTTTTATACTAGAAAACTGAAGGAGGGGCCACGGGTAGCACATGCCCTTGGCAGCCAGGTGTGGGTTTTGTCTGACACTCTTAAGGAGCTGGAAGTGTTGGAAGGAATGACTTACTTTCACGAGACATATGTTCCATTTCCCATTTTGGTGCCTGAGATCTTATATGCTCAAGCTCCTGGGCTGCAGGCACACATTGCACTTCTATCTCCCTTGGGTTTAGCCTGAGTCTTCACCATCTCCCTCAGACCTGTGCTTCCTAGCAGACTCCCCCAAGTAGCATCAACAGATGTAAAGGGACCTCAGACCATGTTAGGCGGGGGAAGTGGGGCTGCTTGCAAGAGTCCACAGTTCTTCCCTCTAGGGCAGGGTCTCAGTGTCCTGCCTGCTGATAGCCTGCAGCGATGAGGGCTTCCTTCAGGGGCGTGGAGGAAGCTCCTCATTTATGTGTCTCTCCTAGCTGCCCATATGTCTTGGTCTTGGATGAGGAAGGTGGTATCACCAACGACCACAAGGGCTACGTAGTCCACAAGTGGAGCTGGACTTCTAAGACAGAGACTTTACTCTCTCTGGAATACAAGGTAGGGGTGAGGAGCAGAGGTAAGGTATTAAAGCCAGGAGCCACCTGTGCGGTGGGAGCCTGGCCTCTAGGAGCTTGTGATCTCATCCAGAGGTCCGCATGTTCTCTAGGAGCTTGTGATCTCATCCAGAGGTCCGCATGTTGATGGGCAGTGGCCCACGGTTGGCTGAAGTGAACTTTTCGGTTGCCTGCAGAAACTGTTATACTGACCTTTCTTGGTAATATTCTTCCTATTGTATTTTTATTATTAACAGTGTTATGTTTTATAGTTAAAAATGTCCTTTATTTTAGGAATTAACTATTACAGTAGTTGGTAGTTTTATTTTTAATGTCTAATGTGGCAGTAAGAAAAGTTATATTATTTTGGTCCTCGTCAGTGTTTGTTTTTATAATTTACTCTCTGTGAAATAAAAAAAAAAAAAACCTGAGCATTAAAGGTAGCTGATAGACAAAAATCCTTTTTTCATTCTTTTGGTTGTTAAGCTATTCTTCAAAGATTTACTAAGTAATAAGTTAATGATGAATTACTAGTACTAAATAACAACTGATTACATTAATTTACTAATAAAGCAAATTAGGTGTGCTTATCACTTAACCTATGGCGGAGTTTCTCATCCCTGGAACCACTGACATTTTGAGATGGGAATTCTTAGTGATAATTGTGCATTGTAGGATATTTATCAGTATCACCCCAAATGCCAGTGATACCACTCTCCTAGTTATGACACCAAAAATATCTCCAGACAGCACCAGAGGTTCTCTGAGGGGCAAAAATCACCCATTGTTTAAAATCACCAACCTTGGGGATAGAAAGGTAGATGATACCCCTCAAGGAACTTAGAAGTCTAGGGGAATAATATCTGGTAGAGGAGGGTAAGCACCGTGAGACAGGGATTAGCTCGTGGGCTGGGATTCAGAGAAAGATCATAGAACACAGAATTCACCCAAGGTTAGAGTTACAGACAGAATCACTCTTGGAGTTTATGATGGGGCTCACACATCCTATCTCATGCCTGTCCTGTTCATCCTCCACATCGGCCACTAGATTCTCATAAGCCAATTCCTGTAGTCCATACCTCTGTTTAGAAACATTCAAGTCTTTGAACATGACTCACCTTTCCCACCCCACTGGCCTGAGATACGTCTTCTCTCTCTGCTAATCCAAATCATTCTACCTTCAAAGCGCTACTCAGACTTCCTGTCTTTGTGGCTCTCCAGTTCATGCCCATTTCTCTCTTCTTCCAGGGCCCACTGTCTGGATTAACAGGTAATCCACACTGAAATGAGGAATTTCATTCATTGGACAATTAGTTATGCAGTGAAGAGGTTCTCAGTTGTGGCTGAATATCAGAATCACCCATGGCACTTTTAACAGACCCCAGACAGCTCCAGAGAGATCCAGATTCATTTGGTCTGCCATGGGTTCTGGATTTTGTAGTTTTCACAAGTCTTTTTATTGCTTGGCCGGGTCCCAGCTCCCCAGTCCAGAGATGTATTGTTATTGCCTTAATATTTAACATTTTGTAGTTGTAAGAAAAGTTTACAATTCAAAAAGATTGTAAGTTGCTTGCAAGCAGGCACCATATGTAATGTGTCACTGGCCAAGGAGAGAACTGGGATGAGGCTCTGAGGAGTAGTACTAATGTTTTGCTGAACCCTGGCTGTGCAGCTTTCTAAAAACCACTCAGCTTCTCTGAGCCTTCATGTCTTACCAGTACAAGATGGGTCACCAGAGCCTCCATCCTCGCCTCGCACTGCTTTTGTGAGAACTGAAACAGTGGTGGGCAGGGTGCTTTAGTATCACTGGCATGTTTCAATTCATTCTTCTAGGCCCTAGCGCTGCATGCAGAAATGCACAGCAGAGTCTGGTGCTTCAGGGGTGGCCTGGAAGACAAGGTGGCCTTGAGATGCAACACGAGCGTGCATACTATAGATACAGATAAGAGGGAGGGAAGGAACCCCGGGGAGAGGAATAGTATCTCCAAAGTTAGGCGTCAGTGCGGCATTGTTACCAGTTCACAGGTGCTTTTCGTGCAAGAAAAGAAGCCAGGAGCTGTGTGTATCACGGGGTGGAGGCAAGAGGCATTGGATGTCGGGCCGAGGGGTTTGCGTCTCGAGGGCTGCAGTGGCTCGTTCGTTTCTGCCCAGACGTTTACCATTCCCAGCATTTTCATTCCTCTCTGAAAATCCATTTTCCTCCTGGTATCATTTCTCTTCAGCCTGAAGAACTTCCTTTAGCATTTCTTAAAATGAATATCTTCTGGCAACAAATTCTGTTGTTTTCCATGTGGAAAATGTTTTTATGAAAAAATATTTTTGTCGGGTATGGAATTCTGTTTGACTTCTTAAAAAAATTAGCATTTTAAAGATGTTCCATTGCGTCTGTCCTCCATAGTTTCTGATGAGAAATCTGTGGTCATTTAAATCATTGTTCATTTTCTCTAGCTGCTTTCAAGCTTTCCTGGTTTTGGTTTGTAAGTTTGACTATGATGTGTCTGCATGTGGTTATTTTCATATAAATTCTGTCTGGGGTTTACTGAGCTTCTTTAATCTGTAAATTCACATCTTTCATCAAATTTGGGAAGTCTTCTGCCCCTATTTGGGGGTAGGGGGAGTGCTCCAATCTCTCTCCATCTCTTCTGAGACTCCAGTCACGCGCGTTTCAGAGCCCTGACTGTCCTGGGTCCCCGAAGCTCTGCTGTTCCTGCTGCTGTTCAGTAGTTTTCTGTTTATTTTTCGGATCACATGATTCACATGGATATATCTCCAAGTTCACTGACTTTATTCTGTCATTTCCATTCTACTGTTGTGCCAATCCTGTGAAGGTTAGAAATTCCAGGTATTTATTTTTAACTCTGTAATTTCCATTTAGCTGCTTTTTATATTTTCTGTTTCTCTGCTGCGATTTCCTAATTTTTTTCATCATAAGTATATCTTTGTTTGCTTTATCAAACATAGTTAAATTAGCTGCTATAAAGCTTTGTCTGCTAATTTCAACATCTGGGACATATCAGACTGGATTGGTTATTTGTTGCCTTGAGAATGGCTCACACGTGACTGGTTCTTCACATGTTGAGTCGTTTTGGATTGCCGACATTGTGGATGTTATGTTTTGGAGTCTCTGAGTTCTGATGTGTTGATCGTTTTTGTTTTAATAGGCAGTGGACCTTAAGTAAGTTATAGTGCAAACTTTGTCTCACCAGTAGTGGGCAGCAGCTCAAATCTCAGTTCAGTGTTCTCTTTCCCTGGAAGTAAGCTGTCTTGAATCTGCATTGTTCACACATGGTCCAGGGATCAGCTAGAGCTGTGGCCTGATTATTAATAACACCCAGGACTTTATTTCTCTATCCCTTCTGTAAATCTCTCCTTACTTTTCTGTGACTGTAGTTTGCCCCAGGTTTTGTCCTTTGGTTCTTTGGGCCAGAGAGAGCTCATCCCATGTTGGTGCTTTTAAGTTTTGACTCAGAAATCTGCTTGCTTTTGCTCATTCTTAGGAGCCTTTGGATAGTTGTTTTGTTGTATTTTTCCCCATCTCTGGGGGGGGAAATCAACCTGGTAAGAGCTGACTTGGCTGTTGGATCCCTCCGTTTCCTTCACAGCTGCTTACAGGTTTGGGTTGGAAAGGGAAGGGGCATCCTTACTTTTTCTGCTAATCTCGCAAAGAGAAATAGGGATTCTTTTGTCTTCTCTGTGAAAGCAAGATTCTAACATAATAACCAGAAAGATCTCATGGCTCCCTCAGCCCCAGGCCGAGAGGGGTTTTGTGTTTTGCAGTGTGTCAGGAGCAGGGGGTGGGATAGCAGAAGCAGGGACCCACCGAGTCCTGGCCCCTCCATCCACAGGTGAACGAGCAAATGAAGCTGACGGTGCTCGGGCAGGACACCATGACGGTCACCTTCACCTCCATGAATGAGACAGTAACGCTCCCCATATCGGCCAGCAACTGTCCCCACGGGATATCACACGATAAGCGGGTAAGACTCATAGGCCAGTCGCCCGGGGTCGAGCCCGGAGCATCTCACCCCATACAAGGCCTGACCTCTTCCCTGCCCAGTGGACTTCTGCTCACCATTCAGCGGCAGACTTCAGTACTGCCTTCTCTCTGAAACTTGTGTTGAGTGTCGTTCAGATGCCTCAGAATCCAGTGCAGACTAGCTTAAGCATGGGAAGAGACAGTGTAGGCTCAGTAACTGAAAAGTCAGTCTGTAGATAGGCAGCATCATACATGACTAGATCCAGGCCCTCAAAGGATTCTATAAGATCTTCCCATCCCCTCGCTGTGCCCTCCTCTTTGCTGGCTTTGTTCTCAAGGAGTTTTCCTCACCTTATGGTGACCAGGGGGTCATGAGCCTCTCTGGGCTCATTGTTCTTCCAGCTTTGGTTTTCCCAAGAGAAAAAGAACCTCTCTTTGCTGTGTGTTCCAGTAGAGGTGCCAACACTGGCATCATTGGCTCCATCTGGTGCCCATGCCTGGAATGTTCTCTGTGGCCAGAAGTGTGTGATGCTCTCACTGGCCAGGCTTGAGTGTCATGTCCAACCCAGGAGCTGAGGGGTGTGATCAGTCCCTGGTACACCACTTGAGCAAATGAGTAGGCAGGAGTGTGTTCCTGAAGGAAGATTATGGTGCTGGATAGAATCACTGCCTGTGTGTGGATCCTCTCCACCACCTCCTTGCCTGTCCCAGGTAGAATCCTCCTGTCCCCTTACTCAGCCCTCCCAGCTGTGATTCCCCTCATTCCAGCACTGCTTTATTTATAAGCCAGCCTTCTCTACTGAACTGGGGATTCCTAGCTGTGTCTGTTGCCCCAGAACTCAGTATGAGGACTGCTTTAGATGAAGTACTTGCTAAGGGGACAGGTGAGACAGTGGCAGAGTCTGGAAACCCAGTTCTTCATTCACTGGGTCTTCATGGAACCTCCTCTGTGCCTGGTCCATAGTATTGCAGAGAGATGGATAGGATGAAGGGGATAAAGTCCCCGATCCCCCAGGAGTTTAAAGTCTAGAGGGGAACAGTTGACGTTCACTGTGAGACACTGGGGTAGCCAAGGACTCCTGGGTGGCAGCAGCCACAGGCATTACACACAAGGATTGGCTTGCTTGGAGTGGAAGCAGGGGGACCACACCTCCCAGTCTTCCCCGGCCCAGTCCCAGTTTATACTTGTCAGCCCAGAAAGTGTTAGTACCATCCCTTTCACTCTTGGGCTTCCCCTGTGGCTCAGCTGTTAAAGAATGCACCTGCAATGCAGGAAACCTAGGTTCGATCCCTGGGTTGGGAAGATCCCCTTGAGAAGGGAATGGCTACGCACTCTAGTATTCTGGCCTGGAGAATTCCATGGTCTGTATAGTCCATGGGGTCACAAAGAGTCAGACACGACTGAGCAAATTTCACTTTAGTTTCACTCTCAGAAGTGTCCCAGTTTCCCTTTCTGTGGGCGCAGACCAGTGTTATCTGGAGAATCCCAGGGACAGGGGAGCCTGGTGGGCTGCCGTCTCTGGGATCGCACAGAGTCAGACATGACTGAGGCGACTTAGCGGCAGCAGCAGCAGTGTTAAGTGAGCAAGATATAGAGAACACCTGTTTCTCCTGGAGGGACACGCTGCACTGTTTTTTCTTACATTTTGGTAGCATTTCAACTTTTTAAATTGATTAGCTAATTCAATAAACATAAATTGGCACTTGCCATGTGCTAGATTGCCTGCCAAGGATATTTAAGAGGCCTCACTCCTTCTTGTCTGTGAAATACGTTCAGTCTAATGGAAGGGGCAAAAGCATCACTGTGGTTGTGATGCAGCTTCACTGGCTTGGTGTAGGGGAGCGAGGGAAGCTGAGGGGGTGCTGGGTTCTTTCAAAGGTCTCATCAAGCAGCCGGGAAACTCAGATGCCTGTGACTTCAGCCTACACTCCCCACACCAAAGGCCAAAGCAGCCTCAGGGCTCTGAGTCCCTCTGGGCCGAGACAGATGGCTGTGCTGAGTGCTGAGGCCATTCTGTCAGTTTGGCCCCCTGTTTGTACTCTGAATGTCACTGTTGGGTGCCTAAGTACACAGAATGTATGTGGGCCCATGTCTATATTTCTTGAAAACCTTTTTATACTGTATTTTTTTAATGTGCGTTGACTTTATCAAGGCAGTAGGTAATAGAAAAAAATTTTAATTGCAGTAAAATTGCAGTAATGCAATTTTTTCTGGTACCCTCCTGTCTGATAATCTTTCAAATTTGGAGCACGGCTGAGAACCACGATGTAAGCAGTTGAAGACCCTCATGAAACAGCCGAGAGAAATCACTCCTAAGTCCACGTACCAAACATGCCCTCTGGGCCTCGGAAAACCCCATAGTCATTCACATCATATGTTTCCTTAACTAAGTGCAGCCTTCATGAGCTAGAATTAGAGGTCCAAAGCCTTGTGTTCCATCACGGTAGCTGTGAGTCACAGATGCCTATTGAGCACTTGAAATGTGACAACTCGAGGCTGAGATGGGCTGGAAGTGAAAGCACATGCTGTGTTTCAAAGACTCAGCATGAAAAGAGAATGTCACAGTTCTTACTGATCATTTATTTTGATTACATGTTGCAGTCATCATATTTTTGACATATTGTGTTAGATAAATATGTTATTAGAATTGATTTCATCTTCTGAGAACTTTTTAATGTGGCTTCAGGAACATTTAAAACCACAAGTGCAGCTTGCCTTATATTTCTAGCAGATCTACAGCAGGACTCTAAAGGTGGAATTCCCACTACAAGAAGCTTGCAGAGGCTGACGGTGCAGAAGGAAGCTGAAAGTTGTTTATTAACAAGTACACTGTTACTCTTTCTTTTTTATTTTTTTAAATTATAAAAATATGATAACACATTTACAGGAGATTTGAAAAATACAGAACAAACTTACATACAGTTCTACTATATATTATTTTTTAAGTAGAGAAATTAAGCTTTTAATTGGAGTTTCAATATGAAACTCAAAAATTAACAGAATTAATAGATTGGAAACAGTAGAAGGATACAGTAGACATGAAGAGTACTATGAACCAATTCCACATACTTAAGATTTAGATATGCAATTTTCACACAACAGCAGGATATAAATTCTATTAAAATCCCCATAGACTGTGAAGTAGGAAACACTGGAACATATCCAGTGACATAAAGCAAAGTGGAAAACTTTCGTGGTAAAAGCACTGAAATCAGATGCGGACGCCGTAACTCGGAACGCATAACTGTCCGGGGGACATTTAGTGTAGGGATCGACAGGCACGAGCAGTAAGGCCGCTTCTGCACACCGCTGCGTCCTAGGTGGTAGTCTGGGTGCTCATGTTGCCAGGGGAGACTGACCTGCCCCAAGGCGTCTTCGTTACAACCCGTTCTCTTCAAGAACGCAGGGTGGTGTGCTGGATTTTACAACCTTCTGACCAGAAAAACGACAAATGAGGAACTATCAAGCTTATTGTGGGAAGCAGGATTTCCAAATATCAAGCCTCGCTTGCAGGTTAAGCATCTCAATATTTTTATGTGAAATCTTGAGAGAGAGAGCCTTGTCTAGGAGGGGGCCTCAGGCCATCTCACCGACCATCTCTTCCTGGGTCTCAGATTCCCCATTTGTATAGTGATGTGTAAAGGCCCACCCAACTTTCCCACACTTCTTTCCTGGGATTTTAAAATTCAGTTCAGCTCCACCGTGTGTGTGTGTGTGTGGGTCTGTGTGTCTGTGTGTGTGTATTTGGGGCTACCTGTCACCCAGCAGCAAACCTGTAGTCATCTAGGGAAGCTGAGGGATGCGGGTAAGGTGGCCTCTTCCCTCACAGTCCCTGTCACTGGAAAACTTTTTAAATGGTTCCCCAGACACGCATTACCCTGGAGGGAACCACCCATCAGAGTGACAGGCAGAGTGGCAGTCCCAGATTTTATGGCCCTGCAGTCAGGCTCCTCACTAAATTTCTATCAAGGCAGCACTTTGGAAGCAAGGAAATGCCTCATTTTAAATGCTTTATTCACCCAGTACTGCCTCAAATCCTTTTTGGAAGCAAGACTGGGTATAAATTAAAAATAAATAAAATTAGCCCAGAGACAGAGGTTGGGACCAACCATCAGAAGGATGGCTGAGGCTTTGCTGTTAATCAGGGCATTCTTTACAGAAGCCTTGCCTGCAGGACAAAGAGGGACATGTAGCTGACGTCACTGTTCTTTAAAAATCTGTCCACCGCCCACCCTGTTCTCTTCTTTTTTTTTTTTTTAATTTGTGTAACTTTATTTTATTTTTTTTAATTAATTAATTAATTTATTTTTAAATTTAACTTTACAATACTCTATTGGGTTTGCCATACATCGACATGAATCCACCACAGGTGCACACAAGCTCCCAATAAATTCTTCAGGGGAAAAATTACTTCTNTTTTTTTTTTTTTTAATTTGTGTAACTTTATTTTATTTTTTTTAATTAATTAATTAATTTATTTTTAAATTTAACTTTACAATACTCTATTGGGTTTGCCATACATCGACATGAATCCACCACAGGTGCACACAAGCTCCCAATAAATTCTTCAGGGGAAAAATTACTTCTCACCTCCTCTGTGTGAAGTGGGAGATACATCAGACATCATGGATCTTGCTTCAGGGGACTGGTGAAGTTTTAGGGATAAGGTAAAAGGTGATCAGAATCCAGGGCAGGAAAGCCGGGAATGAGCAGGTGTGCAAGCTCAGCATGGAGAGTGATTACTGCTGGCTTAGCAAGTCGGCCAGGACTTCCTGGAAAAAGAGTCAGACATTGATTGCATGAACTCCAGAAGATGAGCCTCGATCCACCCCAGCAGAAGCAGAGGTTGACCTGCAGGATGACCTCAACTTGCCTCCCAGGAGCCTTGGAGCCAAGGTGGCCCTTTGCAGTCATCCCAAACTGAGCTAGAGACCTGGCCTGGTGCCCATGGGTACCAGTCAGTCTATGGAACCCTGGCACACGGTGGCCTCCCAGCTGAGAGCTGCCAGCAGGGTGAAAGGGATCTGAGGGTCATGCAGGCAGCAGAGGCTCCCTAGAGGCATTTGGCCATCCAGTTGTTCCTAATACAACAAGCATAAACTGAGCGCTTCCTGTGTGCTTGGCTCCCAGATAGAAGGGAGACCAAGAGCCGATGCTTGTCCTCCAGGAGGTTGGAGTCTGGTTGGGGAGACAGGCTCCCACGCAGCTGATCACAAAGGGCTGCCTAACCTCTGTCTTACCCCATAGAGAGCACAGTGGGGGTCCAAGGCAAGGAACAGTTCTGCCCAGAGCAACCAGCATCCCTGGGGGTGGGGGACATTTGAGGCAGGTTGAGTCAGCTTGCAGGAATTGGCTGGCCCGAGGGGACAAGGCGGGTCCCCTGCAGCAACAGCACATCCTCTGTGCCAGGCCACGCCTGTGGTTACCGGGCCAGGCAGACGGCTCCCGGTGGGGCTGCTGCTTATGCCCTTCCCTTGGCCTCTCCCTAGATAACCCGCAGAGTCAGCACCATGGATGAAAAGATGTCTAAGATGAGCCGGGCCTTGGCAGAGATCAAGAGACGGTTTCAGAAGACAGTGTCCCAGTTCATGAACTCCATCCTGCTGGCGGCAGGTAGGGAGGCAGAAACGGGGGTGCAGCCCTGTCCCAGGGCTTCCCAGATCCTGGGCCAGCTTCAGGTCACCTCCAAGGACAGCTCTTCACCACCCCAGGGAGATGGCGTAGCAGGATTTGCCATTGGTGATGGGACGACGAGGCTCGGAGTGGGGAAGGGGCTTCCTCAGGGCCGCTCAGCTGATGATGGCGGCCTTGGCCAACCTCAGCTTCCGAGAGCTCTCCGTGCGTCTTTGTGTCTCCACGTGATTGCTCTTTTCCTGGGTTTCTCTTGGTCTTTCTGTTGCTCTCTGTCCTCACACCCACCCACACAGGGTTCACTTTTTGGCTCCATCTCCCATCATCCATCATCCACTTGCACCTCCTGTTCCTCTCCTTGTTGAAGGTCTTGGTAGAAGAGAGGAAAACAGCCATGTCACCAGGCTGACCCTGTCAGGCCTGCGGAGTCTCCAGGGCTGGCATGGGTGGCCTCGAGACCCCTCGCACGTCTGGGCTCTCTTCCTCACTGCTCATGGGCCTGGGTATGAAGAAACATTGATTCTCCCACCCCATGCCACCCCCTGGCTGTGCACACAAGGGCTGTGGTGCCCCCCACAGCCACCCTGGGGAGTTGCTCCTTGTCCCCAGATACTCAGTTCAGCTACGCCCTGCCTCTGGAAAGCCTTCCTGTGCCTTCTAGCAGACCGTCACACACTCCTCTGGGCTCCCACAGCACTTTGTCGATACTCTAATTATAAGTCTTCCCACCTAGCATTATGAATATTTCTTTGCTTTCCCACCCCTGTCCCCAGCTCCTGCTTGGAGCTCCCAGAGGCAGGGAGCCCTGTGCGGGATCATCTTGATGCCCAGCACCCGACATTGAGGAAGCGTTTGGTAAGTGAATGAAAAAATGGAAGGTCTCTGGCCAGTCTAGTAGAGAAAGCAAAAGACAATCAGTACAGCAAAGAACAGAGCTAGAGGCACCAGGACCAGCGGGGACGCGTTGGGCACCCAGCCTCTACACTGAGTACTGTAAGAACACAAAGCTGAACAAAACACAGGCCCATGGGGCAGGAGGGATCAGAGCTGGGTTCTTGACAGAGGGCCAGAATCGAGGTTGGTGTGTCCCTCCGTTCGGCTGGCTCTGTGTGGCCCGCCACCTGCACTGGGGTGGGAGCACGCGGCCAGACGAGACTCGTGGGGGCAGTCCTGCATCAGACTCTAGGGGTGCAGGCCGGAGAGGAGCGGCGAGTGTGCAGCCTCAGAGAAGGCGCGGTGGCCAGGGAGCAACCCCAGGGTCCTCTGTCCACAGGCCTGTTCACCATCAAATACCCAGTAAAGGAAGAGGCAGAAGTCAGCCGGACCAGACTGAAGTCCAGGCCCTTCCCCGAGCGCAGCACCAAGCTGAGTCTGTACTCAGGAGGTACGCTCCTACTGCGGTCGCAGTCAGCCCGACCCGAGTCCCTGATTGAAGTGCCTTCAAAGGAAGAGCCTGAGTCGGCTCCTGTGAGCCCCACGCGAAAGAAGCCCAGCAAGTGCCGCACCAAGGCCACGGCTCCACGCAGGTGGGCTTCACGTGTTGGGTGCTAGGATGGGTGGGACACTCACAATGGTGGACAGAACCGAGGGAGGAGAGAGAGAAGAGAGACATGTGGACAGCTGAGATACTTTAGATGGGGATGAAGCCTGGGAAGAAAGGAGAAAGGGTTAGAGCATAGGCTGGCAAACTACGGCCGGGGCTGAAATCTGGCCCCCACTGCCTGCTTTGTTCATCGACTCGCTAAGAGTCATTTTAATGTTTTTAAATGCTTAGGAGGAAAAAAATCAGAAGTTTTTGGTGACATGTGAAATGATAGGAAATTCCAATGTCAGGACCCATGAGTAAGGTTTTATTGGGACATGCCCACGCCCACTCATTCATCTGTGGTCTGTAGCCGCTTTCCTGCGAGGACAAAAATGGTGCGTCACTGTAACTGAGACCACCGGTGCTACAAAGACTAGGATGTTTACCATCTGGTAAAGGCCAGCCAACCCCAAGCATGGAGAGTGACTGGGAAGGGGGTGGGGTGTGTTCCCCTAGGTAGACAGTCGGGGAAGCAGTTCTGAAGAGAGATGTTAATAGAGGCCTGAAGGATTAGAAACAAAGAAGCAAGAGGAAAGAACATGAGGCAGAGGACGAAACAAGCCCAGGGACCTTGAGACCAGAACGAGTCTGGTGTGAGTGAGGGAAAGCGAGGAGACCAGGGTGGAGCATCGTGAGGAAGGCGGGAGAGGAACGCAAAGTGAGCGCAGAAAGCCAGGCAGGAGCTGGGCCAAGTGGACCCATGAGCCTCAGAGGAAGCCGCTCTGCAGCTGTGATGCAGGAGGTGACACCATCTGATCCTTGAGGTTTCAAAAAAATAGAAAAATGCATGGGATCAAGGTATCTCATATGCTTTAAAAATTTTCATAAAATACAGAAAAATGAAAAATAGTCCTAAGTGTATAGCTCAGTGTGTATCTGTAAGTGAGGATACTGCATCAGCCCCAAGAAATAGAATTTTCCTTTAGTGTTTATTTTTTAACTTATTTCAACAGAACCATTCAGGATGTATCCTTTCGGGTCTGGCCTCTTTTGCTCAGTGTTATACTGTGAGATTTATCCATGTTGTTCTGGGTGGCAAAATTTTGCCTCTTTTCATTGCTATGTAATAATCTATTGCAGGATTACACTAAAAATTTTGTACATCCTAATGTTGACAAATATTTAGGTTGCTTACCGTTTGGGTAATGACAAACCATGCTGGTGTTTGCATATGTCCTTCTTTCTAGTTGGGATGTTCCTGGATGTGAAATTGCTGTCACAGAGTATGTGTATGTCTGTTAGATCCTGTAGGTCCACAGAGACTGTCCATTTTATTTTATGAGGATCTGTTTTCATTCCAATCCCAAAGAGGGGCAATGCCAAAGAATGTTCAAACTATCATACAGTTTTTCACACACTAACAAGATTATGCTCGAAATCCTTCAAGCTAGGCTTCCACAGTGTCTGAACTGAGAAATTCCAGATGTACAAGCTGGGTTTAGAAAAGGCAGAGGAACCAGAGATCAAATTACCAGCATTTGTTGAATCATAAAGCAAGAGAATTCCGGAACAACATCTACTTCTGCTTCATTGACTATTGCTAAAGCCTTTGATTGTGTGGATCACTGCAAACTGCAGAAAATTCTTTAAGAGTTGGGAATACCAGACCACCTTACCTGTCTCCTGAGAAACCTCTATGTGGGTCAAGAAGCACTAGTTAGACGTGGAACAACAGAGTGGTTCCAAATTGGGAAAGGAGTGACAAACTGTATATTGTCACCTTGCTTATGTAACTTCTGTNTGTGATGCAGGAGGTGACACCATCTGATCCTTGAGGTTTCAAAAAAATAGAAAAATGCATGGGATCAAGGTATCTCATATGCTTTAAAAATTTTCATAAAATACAGAAAAATGAAAAATAGTCCTAAGTGTATAGCTCAGTGTGTATCTGTAAGTGAGGATACTGCATCAGCCCCAAGAAATAGAATTTTCCTTTAGTGTTTATTTTTTAACTTATTTCAACAGAACCATTCAGGATGTATCCTTTCGGGTCTGGCCTCTTATGCTCAGTGTTATACTGTGAGATTTATCCATGTTGTTCTGGGTGGCAAAATTTTGCCTCTTTTCATTGCTATGTAATAATCTATTGCAGGATTACACTAAAAATTTTGTACATCCTAATGTTGACAAATATTTAGGTTGCTTACCGTTTGGGTAATGACAAACCATGCTGGTGTTTGCATATGTCCTTCTTTCTAGTTGGGATGTTCCTGGATGTGAAATTGCTGTCACAGAGTATGTGTATGTCTGTTAGATCCTGTAGGTCCACAGAGACTGTCCATTTTATTTTATGAGGATCTGTTTTCATTCCAATCCCAAAGAGGGGCAATGCCAAAGAATGTTCAAACTATCATACAGTTTTTCACACACTAACAAGATTATGCTCGAAATCCTTCAAGCTAGGCTTCCACAGTGTCTGAACTGAGAAATTCCAGATGTACAAGCTGGGTTTAGAAAAGGCAGAGGAACCAGAGATCAAATTACCAGCATTTGTTGAATCATAAAGCAAGAGAATTCCGGAACAACATCTACTTCTGCTTCATTGACTATTGCTAAAGCCTTTGATTGTGTGGATCACTGCAAACTGCAGAAAATTCTTTAAGAGTTGGGAATACCAGACCACCTTACCTGTCTCCTGAGAAACCTCTATGTGGGTCAAGAAGCACTAGTTAGACGTGGAACAACAGAGTGGTTCCAAATTGGGAAAGGAGTGACAAACTGTATATTGTCACCTTGCTTATGTAACTTCTGTGCACAGTTCAGTTCAGTCGCTCAGTCGTGTTCGACTCTTTGCGACCCCATGAATTGCAGCACGCCAGGCCTCCCTGTTCATCACCATCTCTCAGAGTTCACTCAGACTCACATCCATAGATTCCGTGATGCCATCATCATGTGAAATGCTATGCTGGGTAAATCACAAGCTTGAATTAAGATTGCTGGGAAAAAATATCAACAGCCTCAGTTATGTAGATGATACCACTCTAATGGCAGAAAGTGGAGAGGAACTACAGAGCCTCTTAATGAGAGTGAAAGAGGAGAGTGAAAAAGTTGGGTTAAAACTCAGCATTCAGAAAACTAAGATCATGGCCTCAGGTCCCATCATGGCAAATAGATGGAGAAACAATGGGAACATGACAGATTTCATTCACTTGGGCTCCAAAATCCCTGCAGATGGCGACTGCGGCCATGAAATTAAGACGCTTGCTCCTTGGAAGGAGAGCTATGGCCAGCGTAGACGGCACATTAGAAAGCAGCATGGCACTTAGCTGACAGTGGTCCATCTGGTCACAGCTATGGTTTCTCCAGTGGTCAAGTACAGATGTGAGTGTTGAGCCATGAAGAAGACTGAGTGCCAAAGAATGGATTTTTTTTGAATTATGGTGATGGAGAAGACTTTTGAGAGTCTCTTGGACTGCCACGAGATCAAACTAGTCAATCCTAAGGGAAATCAACCCAGAATATTCTTTGGAAGGACTGATGTTGAAGCTGAAGCTTCAATACTTTGGCCACCTGATGCAAAAGGCCAAGTCATTGGAGAAGACCATGACACTGGGGAAGATTGAAGGCCAATGGAGAAGGGCTGACAGAGGATGAGGTGGTTGGATGGCATCACTGACTCGGTGGACATGAATGGGAGCAAACTATGGGAGATGGTGAAGGACTTGGGAGCCTGGTGTGCTGTAGTCCATGGGGTCACAAGAGTCAGACACAGCTCAGCCACTGAACAGCAACAACTGAATCTTTACTATTATCCTGCTGAGTAGAACTCTCCAAACTCATGGCTTCATGTAATTTTTGTTCTGTTGGGATAGAGAAATAACCAAAATAAATAGGCAAAATGTGTATCATTTTGGATTGTGAACAGTGCTAAGGAAAATAGGCAAGGGGACATTTGTTGGTGGTGGAAGAACACAATTCCTAACAGGATGGTCAGAGAAGGTGTCGCTGAGAAGGTGACATTTGCACAGAGACATGAAGAAGGTGAGAAAGTGGGTGTCTGGGGGTGAAGCCAAGCAGGCAGCAGGAACGGCAGGAGCAAAGGCCCTGAGGTCGGAGGGTGAGGAAAGGCCAAAGCGGCTGGTGCAGCGAGCAAAGGTGAGAATGTTGGAGGAGAATAGCGGGGTGAGAAAGGAGCCGGATCAAGCACAGGCTGGGAGGGCATCGCAGGGACTTTGGCTTTTATCCTGTGCAGATGGGAGCTGGAAGAGAGTAGTGACATGGTGTGACTCGGCTCTTAAAGATTTTTTAATTAGAGTGTAATAGATTAATGGGCTTCCCTGGTGGCTCAGTGGTTAAGAATCCACCTGCCAGTGCAGGAGATGAGGATTCAATCTCTGGGTCAAGAAGATCCCCTGGAGGAAGAAATGGCAACCCACTCCAGTATTCTTGCCTGGGAAATCCCATGCACAGAGGAATCTAGCGGGCTGTAGTCCATGCAGTCACAGAGATACGATCTAGTGACTAAATACAACAATGACGCAGTTGATTAATAACATTTCAGGCATACAACAAACACACACACATCTTTTCAGATTAGTTTCCTTGAATAATATTACAGAATTACAGGTTATTACAAAACACCGAGTAGAGCTCCCAGGGCTATAGAACAGGGCCTTGTTGTTCATCTTTTGTATGTACATGCATGTGCAGTCGCTCTTTGTAACCCCATGAACTGTGACCCACTGGGCTCTGCTGTGCATGGAATTTTCCAGGCAAGAATACTGGAGTGGGTTGCCATTTCCTCCTGCAGGGGATCCTCCCAGCCCAGGGATTGAACCCGTGAATCTGCATCGACAGGCAGATTCTTTACTGCTGGGCCACCTGGGAAGCCCCATTTTATGTACAGTAGTGGGTATATGTTCATCCCAAGCTCCTAATTTATCCCTCAACACTCTTTTCCCCTTTGATAATCATAAGTTGTCCATGTCTGGGTGTGACTTGGTTAAGAAGTGAAGTGAAAGTCACTCAGTCGTGTCCAACTCTTTGCGACCCCATGGATTATAATAGAGTCCATGGAATTGTCCAGGCCAGAATACTGGAGTGGGTAGCCTTTCCCTTCTCCAGGGGATCTTCCTAACCCAGGGATCAAACCCAGGGCTCCCGCATTGCAGGCGGATTCTTTACCAGCTGAGCCAACTGGTTATAACAGGATAAGTGAAAGACCCATTAGGAGGCCCTTGCAGGCAGCCAGGCAAGAGCAGCTGAAGGTGTAGGTGTGTTCCTACAAGTGTGGGCAGGGAAAGTGGTCGCATCCTCAATTTGTTTTGAAAGTAGAGTGGACAAGCTTGCTGATAGACTAGATGGGACATGAGATGTGTGAGAAAGAAAGCTGTTCAGGATGATTCCAAGAGTCTGTTGGATGGATGGATTCCCTTGTGAATACTGCTTTGCACCAGAGGAAACTGAGGCATAGAGGTCCGGGGTCCCTTGAAGGCAGAGCTGCACAGTAGTGGTGGAGGCCAGGCTAGAACTGCCTGGATCTCGACTCCAGCTCTGCGGCCACGGGGTCTTTGTCCACTTGGATCTGGGACCGGGCTGCTGGAGCCTGCGCCCCGCCCACTGAGTGCCACCTGCTTGTTCTTCCTGGCAGAGCGAAGGCCAGAGAGGTTTGCAGCCCCACCAGGTGGGCGGCCTCACTCTCCGACTGCCCCTTGGTGCTGCGGAAGCTCATTAGCAAAGAGGACATCTGGGCTGGCTGCAGGTGCTTGGTGCGGGCGCCCCTGGTGTCCGACGTGGAGCTGGAGCGCTTCCTGTTAGCGCCCCGAGACCCCAGTCAGGTGCTGGTGTTTGGGGTCGTGTCGGGCCAGAACCCCACCAGGTCGGGGCAGCTCCAGTGGCTGCTGGACATGCTCTACAGCCACCGGCAACAGGGCCGCGCCTCTCCCTGCATCCAGGTGAGTCCCGTGCAGGCCCAGGAGGCAGGTGGAGGGGAGACCCCCGGGGCTGGGGTGGGCTGGGCCTCTGACTGAGCGCCCAGGGGCCCTGTTCCATCGCCTTTCCCCTGGACCTCTGCACACGCTCTTCCTACTCTCTCGCACTCATCCTGATGTCCCCGAAGAATGTCACCACTCGAGGTGGGGGCCTGTTCTGACCTTGAGACCCATCAGGGTGCTGCCGCTTTCTTCCAGACCACAAGCTGCGCGTGGTCGTGCACTAGACTGTTTAGAGGAGCCGTGCTCGCCATGGAACCCTCAGGGCTCTGGAATGTTCGTGGCCAAGCACCCCAGTGTGGGTCCTGCGCCCGGGGGGCGCTCATGGCAGCCCTGGTGAGGGCCGTGAGAGGACAGGGCCTGTAGCATCCCAGAACAGGGCTGCCCGCCTCAGGCTCAGCCGTGGCTCCCAGGAAGAGAGACTTTTGCTGGTGCCTCCTAGCAGAGGCAGTGGCCTGTGCAAAGGTGGGTAGGGAGTGGCTACTCCAGGTTCCAGCTCACTGTGCTTGAAGTCCCAGGGGTCAGTCAGGGGTGTGTGGAATCCACCCACTCCTTGCTGCAGAGTTGTTCCCAAGTCTTAGCTGTTCCCGGCAGGGTTGGCACGCTCCACGGGGTGACCCCGCCCTTAGACCACGGGGAGCGGGGGCCCAGGTGTGAGCTCGTGTGAGCACGAGTGCTCCGTGTCCTCTGCTGACTGCCTGCAGAGCCTCGGTGCCCTGGGCCCTCTTCCTCCAGCTGCAACCCTGATGCTGCTTCCACGTATGCCCTGGGGAGGCCCCCTCCAGTCCTCTTCCCCGGGGTGCCACCTCCCTGACCCCTGAGTGTCCCCCCTCAGGTCTGCACGCCAGCCAGGGCTCAGGGCTTGGCAGTGGAACCTTTCTGATCAGATGCCAGAAGACTTCCTATGGGTCTCATACATCAAAGCCACGTGTATCTTCTGGAGCCAGTTCCAGTTTCGTTAGATCCCATGAGCATTGTTACTGAGTACCTGCTCCACATCTGCCCATGTATGGATATCATCCCTGGCCACGTGGGAGATCAGTGTTGACTGTAGTTTATCTCAGGGCTATCCGTTGTTCATGAATAATTGTCTGGAAGTCCAGGAAGGCGTGGTGGCCCAGTGTGGGCAGTGTGAATGGTAGAGGTCTGGCTCGAGGTGAGTGCAGCAGTGCAGGAGTGAGCGGCGGGATTTAAGGACAGAGGACAGGCCTGAGGGTGGTGTTGGACCTCACGGTGACTCTGGTTCCACCATTCTGGGGTCTTCGGTTCAGGCAGAAATGTTCCCTAATGTTCCTCTGCTCTGATAGCTCGAATCCTGGGTGCAGTTTCACATTTTAAACTGAAAGGGCAGACAGGATAGCTAGGGGCACCTGGAACAAAAGACAGATAAAATCAGAAGACATCACATTACACAGCAGTCATATCAGTGGATCTGTAGCATCCAAGGAGAGGGGAGAGACCAGCTTTACTCTGGACTGACCAGGCTGTACCCAGAAGTATACGTTCAGTTCAGGTTCTGGCTGGATTGGGTGACGGGGGGTATTCAGAGAGGCAGCCAGCCGGCATAGGTAGAGCGAGGAGGAGTCCTGGGAAGGGGGACCCCCAGGAACAGGACCCACCTGCAGACCTCTGCAGTGCTTCTCCCAGGGAAAGGGGAGAAGCAAATCCTGCAGACCCCAGGAGGCTGGCTCGTGGATGTCACATGGTGTGAGCAATCATCTTTGCGATGACCTTCACCAGTAGAGGGCCCTGAATGGACCCAAGACATCCTCTGGGGATGGTCAAGGGAGGGGTCAAGGGACGGTCACAGCAGGGGCTGAAGGGCCTTGGGCAGGAGTTAGAGGGGCTGTGGTTCGGGGTGTGGGGGAGTCCAACTTGGCTGAGAACATGGGCATCCCAGTGCGTCTCCTTGGCACTTTCTCTCTCGGCAGTGCCGGCACGACCCCTACCGCCTGCTGTGCTACGACCTGGATGACCCGCTGCAGAGGGACCCGCCCCTGCTGGTGAAGAAGTACGCTGTGATGCAGGGCATGATTCTGGTGAGCCAGGGCCCAGGGCCTCCCGCTGCCCACCACTCTGGCCTCTGCAGCCGCTACCCTCGCAGAATCGCAGGCGTAGGGGCAGGCCAAGGCCCAGAGAGAAGCACAGACCGGGAGGACCCCCAGCCCATTGAGCTGGGGCTGCAGCCTGGACCCTCGTCCCCTGAACCCAGCCTCCCACCCCAGGCTGACCCCACATGTCCCCATCCCAGGAGGCTGAAGGAGCAGGGGATGCTTCACCCAAAGAAACAAATCCTCTTCACCTGTTTACTTTTAAGTACTGTTTTCTAAATACAGGATATCGTATAAGCGTGTGTATTCGTTGTAGAGATTTTGGAAAATGCAGTTTAGAAAAAGAATCACTCTATCATCTCCCCCAGATAGCCTCATTGTTCGCACTGGGGGCCTGCCGGCCCTGTGCTGTGGGGAGCCCCGGGCCACACCCTGCTCTCATTTCGGTATCTGCCTGTCCAAGAGTGTTCTGACTTTGCGATCCTGCTGTTTAATTACGATGTTTACCTGCAGCCCGAGAGTCTCTCTGTCTCTCTGCTTGTGTTCCTTCTGCTGAATGTTTGTGTTTCCTTGTTGGTTTGGGCCGCAACAAACAGGTACCCTTGCACAGAAGCCTCAGACAGGCCTCTCTGTTGAGACTGACACACAGAGGGTAGGGGTTCAGAGAACAGTAGGAGAAACTGTTTCCTGCCCTCAGGGGGCCCCGTCCGCCAGGACCAGGTGGTCAGCGATACGGGATACGTGGCTTAGAGGCAGAGCAGGTCGGGGCCTCTGAGAAGAAAGACACTTTCTCGCCCCAGGGCTCTGCGAAGGGGCATCTTAGCCGGTCAGGCCTGCAGGGAGCAAAGGCTGGGACAGTGAGGCCGCCCTCTGACCCAGAGGTCTGGCGAGGGAACAGGCTCGGCCACACTCACTGGGGCACTTGGGCGAGAGCGCACCCTTCCCTGGAGCCACCAAAGGGAGGCTCGGGTCCGGGAGCAGGCTCCGGGAGCCACGGCCTGTCCTGAATTTCAGAGCTGAGGCAGCTTGCACCTGTGTCCTTGTGTGTCAACAGATGTTCGCTGGGGGAAAGCTGCTTTTTGGGGGCTGTGTTTTGAATGGCTATGGCTTCAGCAGGCGGAATCTGCTGAAACAGATCTTCCAGGCTCGACAGGACTGCAAGATGGGCTACTTTCTGCCTGAGAACTACAAATTCAGGTAAAGCATGAAACGTGTGGGGTGAGGGTTGGGCGCAGGGCAGGGTTGCTGGGAGGGAGGGGCTGGCGCTGGGGGAGGTGCCTGGGCCCCCCTTGGCGCGGAGAAACAAACAAATCTAGGTGTCTCAGCGGCAAGAGCGTGTCGCCTGGTTCAGGGACGAGTTGGGGTTCTGGCGCTGCTGGCAATGGTGTTGGGAGTCTGCACAGATGCTTGAGTGCTCGGGCAGCAGCTCTGGCTGCGCCCCCGCCACGCTGAGCCCGGGAGCCCGCTCCTCCTAGGCCCTCAGTTTTCTAGGAGTCCTGACGCCAATGTCTCCCCAGCATGGGCCTGCCCCTGGCTGCGCCCCCGCCGCGCTGAGCCCGGGAGCCCGCTCCTCCTAGGCCCTCAGTTTCCTAGAAGTCCTGACGCCAGTGTCTCCCCAGGGCGCTGAGTTTGGGCTTTATCAGAATGTCTGCCTGACCCTAAAGAGGTCTGGGGAGAAATCCACTCCTGGGGGGACGTGGAGGTCAGGCCGCGACCCCAGAATCCTGGAATGCTTAGTGGGGAAGGCAGGAGCTGGAGGAGCCTGTGGAAGGGCAGACGCTGACGGTGTGGAGAGGAAAGTTGTGGCTGAAACTCAAAGTGGGGGGCTTGGAGGTCCTCGGAGACGAGCTCATCGGGAATCCCGGGTGAAGGGAAGATGGAGGCAGTGGGGCTGCGAGGTTTAAGTAAAAACACGCCGAGACAGAAGGAGGAGGGGAGACACGGCTGGAGGGGCAGATGAGCCAAGGCCATGGGCGGAGGCACTCTGAGAAACGCTCAGCAGGCCGGCCCTCCACCGAGGGGTGCTGGAGCTGCCAGAGACTGTTACACAGGGATAGCCGTCCTCCATTTCCTTTTTGAGAAATGATGGGGAAGTCACACAGGTGTGCATTTGTGTGCGTACTCACACACACTCCCACTCCCACCTGACCCTCCCCCTGCCCAACATGCACACAGTCCAGGTTCTTGCAATTGGAAAGGGGCAGATTCCTGAAAATATTATAAACCAGTAGGACGCCTCCTAATTCTCAAAAGGCCTGTTAACATTGACAGTTTTAAAGCACTCAGGGGAAAAGGGAATGGAATCTCTACCAGCAGATGTTGCCATAACAACACTTTCTACCGTCTGTATCTGTGAAACAAACCACCCCAGCTTAGCTGTGTGAAGCCAGAGAATCGTTTGTTATTGTCTCTGACTGGGCTCAGCCCGGTGGTTCTTGCCTGGGGTCTCTCATGTCTCAGACCGTGGCTGGGGCTGGGTCCTCTCAGAGGCTGACTGTCACAAATAGCATAAGAGTTGGGGTGCCCAGGGCGTGGTCAGTGAGAGGGAGCTGCAGGGCTCCCGGGAGGGCCCCAGGCTCTAGGCAGTGCACAGGAAGTGGCTGCAGGTGTCGGCACGTGTGAAGCCATCAGAGGGCTGGAGCCCTGCCGCACCAGCCCTGGACCCCCGCTTTCTTGTCTTCACATCCTCTGCTCAGGGCCCAGCACAACGGAGGCCCTTGGGAAATGTCTGTTGAATGAAGACCGAGGGGTGATTTTGTCCCAGGGCGTCAGAGGCCGGATCAAAGCAAGAAGAGGCTGGCAAACAGGGTGTCTGCTGATCATCAGCCACCTCTGCATGCCTCCAGTGATAGGAGGACCCTCTCTCCGGAGGCCACCTCTTGGCAGCCTGAACATCAGGCCACCCGGTCAGTTTCTAGTCAGCTGCCGCTCGCCCAGCCTTGCGCTTGGCCCCGGGATCTGGAGTGGGCAAGACCTGGGTCTGCACCACCGTTGCTCATCCGTGGGGCCGGAAACTGGCGTGAAAGGGAGAGAAGGGCACTAAGCCTTGTAGAAGCCGCCCGATCGATGGATGAGTGGAGGAACAAAGCGTGGTCTGTCCACACGGTGGAGTATTATTCAGCCCTAAAAAGGAAGGAAATTCTGACTCCTGCTGCAACATGGATGAACTGGGACATTTATTTCTTTGTGAAATAAGCCAGACACACCACAAATACTGTACAATTGCACTTAAGTGAGGCCCCTACAGCAGTCAGGTCCATAGAGACAGAGTAGAGTGGTGATTGCCAGGGCCCCGGGGGATGGGGAGATTTGTTTAATGGGGACAGGTTCAACTTTGCAGGATGAAAAAGTTCAAGAGATGTGTTGCCGAACTATGTGAACGTACGTCTTACTATATGCATCGTACTATGGAACTGTACACTGAACAGCTGTTAAGGTGATAGATCTTACATTACACACTTTTCAGAGTTTTAAAAGAGGGGGTGGAGATGCTCTGGGGGTACTTGCCTCAGCAGGGGGAAAGGGGCTGTTTTCCTCGGCTCGTGGGCTGCTGGGGGCCAGTGCTGGTTTGGTCTCAAAGTCCCCCCAACCTGCCTGCTTTCTGCTCCGATAGCACCAGGTCCCGTTCTCCCTCCGGCCACTGGATCTTCTCCTCCATGCCCCACCAGCTGGTCCACATGAGTCCCGCAGCCCGCACTCCCAGGGTGAGCCTGCCTTCCCTCAGGAGGTCTCTGGGTTGCTCCGTGCTGCGCTCCATCTCCCCACACAGGCCCACCCAGGAGGGAGCCTCCCCGGGCCCCTCAGCACACAGCCAGCCAGGCTGAGTGGAGGCAGGGGAGGAGCAGCACGCTGCGGGCATGGCCCCAGCCGTCGTCTCTGACCCCCAGGACAGGGCCACCTATGCAAGGCCCAGTGAAGGCTCCTGGCCGGTACCCAAAGCCGCAGCTGGGAGCCAGGGCCAGCCTGGAGACCACAGACATCTAGCAGATGGTGAGCCTCCGGCCCCGGCAGCCTGGTACTCAGCACGCCGCCACGCCGGCCCGCCCTCCTCACCCCCTTGGCTTCTCTCTCACACGCTGCGGCTCTGCGGCGAGGTTCAGGCAGTGGCACAAGGGGCTCGGTGTGCGAGGGGGCCCCTGAAGGGAGGCACAGAGGGCCCCCCACCGCAGGAGAGCTCAGCAGGCTGGCACGGTCACGAGAGCCTGGGGCCAGGGGGCAGCAGCTGGGTCAGGACAGCTGGGAGGATGCAGGGAGGCGTCCTGAGGAGGTGGCACCTCGTGAGTCTGAGCTGCCGCCACCTGGGTGTTTGGCGGCTGCTCTTCCCACCGCCCTCATCAGGCTCGGGCAGGCCTCCTTGTGGCCACGGCAGGCTGTGCTGCTGGCAGGCCCTGCGATGGGTGCCCGCGGGCAGAGGCATGCTGGGCTGCAGAGAGGACCAGGGCAGGGTGGTGACACGACCCGGAGCAGGAAGGACACCCCCTGGGGTGGGGGTGATGGAGGCTGGGCCACCAGATTCCCAGACCACGGATGCGGCTGGCAGCCAGGGGTGGGGGTGGTCTGAGCAGGAGGGTAGCCCAGGCAGCTTTGAGAGGCAAGGCCAAAGGAGGTGGAGCCCTTGACAGGGCCCAGGCGCTAAGGCCTCCTCAGGGTGAGCTCCGTGGCTGGGGGCTGTGGAGGGCTCGGGTGGGGGCGCCTCCCCATCAAGGTCACCCCCACTCTTGCTGTGACTCCTCCGCTGGTCACCCCTCACCCAGGGTCCTTCCTGTTCTGCCTGACTCCGCCTCTCCACTTGGTGGTGCTTTGAGTTTCTAAGACATGACGAGCCATAGCCCTTCCGGGGCACAGGGGCAGGATGGGTGGGGGCAGGGGGACCCCGCCATGTGTCTAGCGCGGGAAGTCCCAGGAGACGCACCCACTGGGCTCTGCTTTCCTGCCACCTCTGTTTGTGGTGGTTTAGTTGCTAAGCATGTCTGACTCTTTGCAACCCATGGACTGTAGCCCGCCAGGCTCCTCTGTCCACGGGATTCTCCAGGCAAGAATACTGGAATGGGTTGCCATTTGCTTCTCCAAGGGGGTCTTCCTGACCCAGGGGTTGAACCTGGGTCTCCTGCATCACAGGCAGATTCTTAGCCTGAGCCACCGGGAGGCCCTGCCGCCACCTGGATTCAGAGGGCGTGGGCCCGGGGAGGCAGGTGGGCCCACACTCAGGGCCACAGACAAATCCACCCACCGCTGTTGTGGTTGCTGCCGCCTGGGCCTGCCCACAAGGCCTGGCAGGGACGGTGGGGAGAGGACAGTGAAGCTGTGGCCCCGGCCCAGCTGCTGGGCGATGAGTCCAGGAGGGGAGCCCCCTACAGAGGCCTGGCAGGCGAGGACCCGCTCCTGCAGCCCCTCCATTGGCGTAGGGAACAGAGAAGGCAGGCAAGTGCCAGGAGAGGCGGGGCCGGGCAGTGCCCCACACACGGCGTCAGACAGCCACCTGCCCGCTACCAGTAGGGAGGAGACCCCGTGCTCCCAGGACAGTCTCGGAGCAGGGAGTCAAGAGAACAAGAAGCTCTGCGAGGTGATGTGCTCTGCGATGACAGCATGCTTTGTACACGCGTGTGCCCCGCAGCCCGGGAGCACTGTGCAGACTGAGGCGAGATCTGAAAGATGGAGTCCTTTGCCAGGTGTCGCCTGCCCCACCAGCCACAGGAGCTGTGAACGCTGACGTGCCCCGTGGACTCCAGAGCGTCCTGTAACTCCATGTGCCCTCGACCCAAACTTGAATATGGCCTTGATCCAGGAGCTAGGAACGTGCTTCACAGACTGTAAGGTACCAGGCCCCCTGTGAAGCGCTCTATCGACCGCAGGACATGCGTGAATGCCAGAACCCCTTCTCAGCTGACCAGCACTCTGTGAAGACTGCGTTTCCAACAGGGGGCACGGTGCTGTCAGCGCCCATGAAGTCCTCGCCAGGCTCTAAGCCGTAGTCTTCCGTATAAGCTGAAGCAGAGGCTTGTAAACTGTGACGTGCCACCGTCCATGAGGGGCCGCGCTTCCCGGCTGCGCCGCTTGACAGCGTGCAGAGGCGGAGGAGCCCCAGGAGGGGCAGCGGCGGCGGGCCTCCTCCTCAGCGGCGCCTCAGGCTCGTCCAAGGAGGGCGCCGCGAAGGGTGGGGCCCGGTGCCAGGGAGAAGCCCGCCCCCGCCAGGCCCTCCCCTGAAGCTGCCTGGAGGGAGGGCCCCCTCCGTTCACGCCATCCGCCCTCGGCGCAGGGGAGCCCACCAGGGAGCCGCCTCTGGAGGCCGGGCTCCCCGAGGAGAGTGCGCATCGTCCGTGACGGCTGCAGAGCCTAGAGGTGCGCCGAGGGCTGAGCCTGTAGAGGCCTGAGGCCAGACGGAGGCGTGGCCGCCGCGCTCCCTCCGCGGGCGCCAGGGACGGGTCTGTGCAGGCCGCCCTCCCGCTCCTGGCGGCTCCCGGGCCGGGCAGCACGGCTGTCCTCACCAGGCGTCCCCGGGCGTGTCCGCGTCCACACTCCCCGCTTTGTGAGGGCCCCGGGTAGATGAGCGGTCGCGCTGCTCTGGTGTGGCTCCGTCTCCACTCCTCATTTCCAAATGAAGTCTCCTTCTGGGGGTCCCAGCGGTTAGGACTCCAGCCTGAGGGTCAGGGGGGATGCAGTCAGCCCTTAACCCAGCACGTGGGGACCAGCGTGCTGGGCCTCCGGTGCGGCTCTCTGCTTGCCCTGCAGAGCCCCCTTGGCCGGCTTCCAGTAGTCAGCGTTGGGTGTACCCAATGTGGCAGACACAGGGTTAAGGGCAGGTCCAGCCGTAAACAAACCCAGGGAAACTGAGCTCCAGGGAGTCTCGGGTCCCAGGGGTCCTCCCTCCGTCCACCTCGGGAGGAGAAGCTCCAGCGCCCTTTTCTCTCGGAACCGGAACCTTGACGGGTTGGCTCTGAGCCAGGGCGGCTGGCCTGGGCCCACTCTCCCGCCGCCGCTGCCGCTGGGCCTCCACTGAGTGCTCCCTCCCCTCCCTGCCTTCCCTGCAGCGTTTTAGCCTCCACCCCAAGTCTGGAAGACCACACTTCATCCAAGAAAGCGGTCTCGGGGGACGTCCAAGGAAGCCTCTTGTTGGCCTTGGGGGACAAGTTGGAGGAGCCCTCCACCGAAGCCGAGAGGAAGTAGGTGGCCATCCCGGCCCGGGGCTCAGGGACCCTCCTGTGGTCGGCAGAAGGGGGGTGGCTCACAGAAGGTCTCCCGGCTCCACCTCAGGCCGCAGAGGCCACGTGGGCCCAAGTGGCCTCGGGCAGGTCACTGCCCCCCCGGGTGTGGGTCCTCCAGGAATCCGGGACGTCTGGCCCTTTTTATCAGCGTGATGTCCAGCTGGCCCTGAAGGCGGCTCCCTGGTGCTGCTGGCAGTGGTCTGGATGGTGGAGATGGAGGCCTTTGGTAGACTTTTCGGCGAAGCCCCACGGCCCAGGCCCGTTGCTCTGAGACTGCCTGCTGCCTCCTGGCAAGAAACATCCTAGGCCTTCAAGATCCAGCGTGCTGGCCATGGTAGCAGTGAAGCAAATCGTGTTCTGCGTGAAAACCGCTTATTTCTCGTGAAGACAGAAAAGCCACACTGAGCACCAGGAAGGTCACAGGTGTCAGTCACCAGGACCCCCAACCGGAGCAACACCCAGGGGCCTCAGCTGCGAGGCGGCGGGGCCCGCCCCCCGGCTCAGGCCAGGGAGGTCCAGGTGCCGGCAGACCAGCCCTCGCCACCTGTCACCCAGCGTCTGCTTCTCTCTGCTTTGGTTTCTAGAATGATCCAGGCTGATTTGGATCTGCGTGCTCTCAACAAAGCCTGGAAGAGCAGTAAGAAGACAGCCAGCTGGAAGAAGCAGGCCTCCAAGAAGTGATGCCGCCCCCGTGGCCACCCGGAGCGCGGCCCAGATGCAGCCCCTCCCACGCCTCTCCTGGGCCCCCCGCCCTGCCTCTCCAGCCTCCC
>SJYV01023295.1:0-16910 GCA_006410875.1 Neotragus pygmaeus | reverse complement strand
GATTGAACAAAGCATAAAGATACTAAACAAAAACTGAAAGAAACAGTAATTTAATAAACAATAAATTCATAAATATCTGTGTCCCATGGCGTAGTAGCTAAAATAACATGAATGGAGAGCCAGTTTCTTGACAGAAAATGGTTTCCCCCACAAATGCAGTTTACTTAAGTCCCTAATTCTTTACTCACATTTTCAAGGTGATTTCAGTCAGTTCAGTTCAGTTCAGTTGCTCAGTCGTGTCCGACTCTTTGTGACCCCATGAATCACAGCACGCCAGGCCTCCCTGTCCATCACCAACTCTCGGAGTTCACTCAGACTCACATCCATTGAGTCAGTGATGCCATCCAGCCATCTCATCCTCTGTCTTCCCCTTCTCTTCCTGCCCCCAATCCCTCTCAGCATCAGAGTCTAATAGATGCCAAAGCTTCTGTTTAAGTGTATTATAGGCAAAAACTGTTCATTTGTAATTTAAAATAATTGTCTTGAAGTTTGGTCTCTAATAGGTTAAAATTTTGACATTTCCGGGCATGATGTAAACATGGACAAAGTACTATTTATTGAATGCCAATGAGTATGTAATTTTGTTACACAGAACTTTTTTAACAAATCTCCATAGAACTTTTAGAAATATGAAGATAAATATGTACTCAAAGCTAAAACAATTCCAAACAACCTAAGAATCAGAGAACTAATAGAGGGTTGATCAGTTATCTTTTTTTTTTTAATGCTGCTGAGTTTATTTTATTGTTTGGGTTTTGTTTGGGTTTTTTGTTTTTCAAAGAAATCTGATCCTAGAAGGAACAGAACACCTATGTGATTTTGCCAGAAATATTTATGCTACTAAGTGCATCAGAGAGTAAAAGCTGGGTAGAATCTGTTAGAGATTCCCCAGGATTACTTGAAGATTTGGGGATCATGGCATTCTAGAGTAATCACAAACTCTAAATTTTGTAGTCAAAGTTTATAGTGATATTTTCCTAGGGGTTGTGTAATCTTTGAATCTCACTTTACTGATCCCAAAAAGGGATATTCTAAAACCTCAAAAGATTAAAGATAATATATTTAAAGTGCATAGCATATACTGCCCACTGTACTAAATGTGAATGGAAAAAAAGAGATAACAAAAGTCGCTGAGGGGGACTNTCTTTGAATCTCACTTTACTGATCCCAAAAAGGGATATTCTAAAACCTCAAAAGATTAAAGATAATATATTTAAAGTGCATAGCATATACTGCCCACTGTACTAAATGTGAATGGAAAAAAAGAGATAACAAAAGTCGCTGAGGGGGACTTTGCAAAACTCTCATTCACAAACTATGCTGAAGTCAAATCTTGTGGTAATGATCAGAAAAGTAGAGAGAAAAAAAAGTAGAAAGAAAAANCTTTGACAAGAATACTGGAGTGGCTTTCCATTCCATTTTCCAGGGAATCTTCCTGACCCAGGGATCAAACCCAGGTCTCCTGCATTGCAGGAATATTCTTTACCATTTGAACCACCAGGGAAGTCACTGTTAGTCTCTGAAATAAACTTTAAACAAATCTTTTTGAATATATATGCAAAAAACGTTTTGAAGGATCATTTCAACAATTCAGTTGAATTTATTTCCATATTAGTATGTATCACTTTGTTTCATTAAAAACTAAAATTCACGTTTGATTAAAGATAAACTATTTGATGAAATTCAACCAATTATAGAAGAATTATCAAACATTAAAAAGAGAGAGAGAGAGTATCTTGTAGGCAAAGTGTGCTAGCAAAAGGATCAGAATAAGTTTCTCATCAAAACTGTAGAATTCTGAGCCTCATCCTAAACATTTTCACTGTGGAAATGAATTCCCAAATTATTCATTTTTAACAAAAACACAAAAAATTGTTACGTACACTGAAGTTTGAGAACCACTAATCTAAACCAAAATAGCTAATGTCATAGTTAACACTGAAATAATAAAGGCCTTCCCCATTAAAGTCAAGAAAAATATAAGAGTGTCTACTTTTGGTTCAATTAATTATCTCAATTCTGAAAAGTTTGGTTATTGGAATAAGGGAGACAAATTAAGAAATAACACATATAAATATTTGACAATGAGATCTAATCTTATTAGGTTTGAATAATTATCATCTGGTAAGCTCCAATAAACTAAAGTTTCTTTATGAATAAGAGCAAGCAGTAATTTGGCTGGATAAAAATGGGGTATACAATAATGACTTTCTTATATACTAGCAACTAGTTAGAAACAATGGGGGAAAAAGACTCAATTTACAATGGAAGAAATAGATGTATAGGAATAAACTTTTCAAAAATTGTTTAAAGTCATTGTAAAAAAGACTTTAAAACTTTACAAAGGCACATAAAAATATATTTGAACAAACAGAGAGAAATAACATTCTCTTAGAAAGACTTAATATCATAAAAGACCAATTAACCCATAAATGATTTAAATTTGGCCATCAAATTTTTAAAACTCAAACACTATTGTCTAAAAATACCTAGAATAAAAGAAACACATAAGTCTAGCCATAAAAATTACTATAAAGAAAAATGAATACAAAATCTAGCTTTAAAAATTATGAAAACTAATGACAGGGGATTCATCTACCCAATATTAAAATCTAACATAGAGCTACAGGAATTAAAATTATTTATTATTGGTGCAGAAGTAATTGGAAAATTTAGACACTAAATACAAGTTAAGTAATAGAATGAAGACTACCATGCTTTCCAGGTTCCTTTCTGATCACCTTCAGGGCTGCAGTCTCTAAAAGCTGGAGTATCCAGTGCTCCATCTTGAAACTCCTCTCTGTTACACTCATCCCTGGGGAACTTCATTTGTTTTCATGGCTTCAAGTACTTCTGCACTTTTGAACAGTAAATTTTTATTTCTTACACTTGCTTTCCTAAAATTCCTGGTTCCTATTTCCATTCGCCTGCTCAGCTTCCTCCTTGGATGTTTTGTCAGCATCGCAAATGTTACTCATTCAAATCCAAATACTTATTTTTCCACTAAAATTGCTTCTCTTCTAATTCCCCAATCTTAGAAATAGTCCCCCATCCTTTAGTTTCTCACATTAAAAGATCTAGAGAGCTATTTTGATCCCTCTCTTTCTCTGAAGCACCATACAGGTCCATTAGGAAATCTGGTGCACCTACCTTCAAAATATATCTTGAATACAACCACTCTCATTACTATTACCACCCTATTCTAAGCCCTGTCTTCTCTTACCTGGATCATTCCAAGAGCCTCCACAGTGCTCTGCCTGTGTCCCCTCTTATTTCCTTCAGTTGGTTTCCTATATGGCAGCCAGAATGAGTCTTGTAAACCCAATAACTGGCCAATTGATTCATCTGCTCAGAACCTACTGATACCTTCCAATCACATTTAGAATAAATATCTTTACCTTGGTTCACCATGTCTCCCAGATGCTCTGGAGCTGGCTCTATTGATATGCAGGCAAATGTTCAATAACCAAAGGAAACAAATGTATGCACATACATTCATAATTTTATTATAAATTTTAGTGATATAAAAAATGTGTAGTGTACATTTGTGAATGTAATGAACTATACAGTATCCTTCATTGAAAATCCCATATATCAAATTGATACTCACAGATTGCTCATATTGTTTTTTTTCAATGTGTGTGTGTGTGCGCCAAACTCTTGGATCCTTAGCAAAATTATAGCTGCAACTGATGAATCAACACAGTTCCAAAATGAAGGTTGGTTAATAAATTTCTTTATATCAATGAGTAAAAAGAAGTTGAAACAATGAAANTTGTTTTTTTTCAATGTGTGTGTGTGTGCGCCAAACTCTTGGATCCTTAGCAAAATTATAGCTGCAACTGATGAATCAACACAGTTCCAAAATGAAGGTTGGTTAATAAATTTCTTTATATCAATGAGTAAAAAGAAGTTGAAACAATGAAAATACATGCTGGACTTCCACCTGCTCATCAGTGAAACAAACGGTTTCTTTGCTGAACTGCATTATAATTTTTAAATACTGGAGGAATATTTCCTCAATGTTTTGGGAATTCACAATGTAGCAGCTAGAAACACACACTTTTAATCTGCATTACAAACATTTTTCTCCATCATTTTAAGTCTAGACAATCAACAAAACGATAAATGAGGCCTTGATTTGTAGAATTTGCTGGGTTCTGTGCTGTAAGTAGTCACATCATGGCTGATTTCATGTTACCAACATGACATCATTGAGTTGTGAAGAGATGTTCAGTAGCCCTCCTCCATGTAGCATTTCCAACATATACACACCATGAACTTCAAGAGCTAAGAAAACTGTCAACTGTAGAAAAAACAATTAGGAAGGGATGAAATCTGAGTAGATTTAACCTTCATTGTTTTTCATATTCATTATTTATTTACTTCAGAATGATGATTTAAACATATTAACAACAGATTAATTAAAGTACGACCAGTTCCAGGAACAAATGAATTTCTAAACCTCCATGGATTAATATGATAGAAGTTTTGTTCTTGCTCAAGTAATGTCCGATTGACCAGAAATTTTCTATGTGATCACTTGGGATTCCAGGCCCTTTCATGGTGTGGCTCCCTTCTTCTCTTGGGTTTTGGGCTTCCGTTGTGGCTTCCCTTGTGGCTCAGCTGGTAAAGAATCTGCCTGCAATGCAGGAGCCCTGGGTTGGGAAGATCCCCTGGAGAAGGGGAATACCCATTCCAGTATTCTGGCCTGGAGAATTCCATGGACTGTATAGTCAATGGGGTCCCTAAGAATTCCCTGCTGGCTCAGACAGTAAAGCGTCTGCCTGCAATGCGGGAGACCTGGGTTCGATCCCTGGGTCAAGATCTCCTGGAGAAGGAAATGGCAACCCACTTCAGTACTTTTGCCTGGAAAATTCAATGGACAGAGGAGCCTTGTAGGCCACAGTCCATGGGGTCACAAAGAGTCAGACATGATTAAGCGACTTCACTTCAAAAGTAAGAAACGACTGAGCGACTTTCACTTTCACTTTCCGCTTCGCTGGGGGATTGGAGAAGAAACTGTGACTAGAATAAACCCTTTTTTTCATTGATGTATTGTTAATGTACAATATAACTTTCAGGCAGTAACCACCCAGATTCCTCTTATTCATTATTGCCTGTAAGTCTTTTTAAGATGTCCAAACATTGCCTGAGGCAAAGAACTAAGTTCTCCCTCCACTGTCTTGTATGCTCTCAACTCAGCCCATTGCTTGAACTTACCTTTACATTATCTGACATTTTTATGGTCTATAGAACAAACAGTAGCTGGTTTTTATATTGGGGTTTCTGCTATGCAGGGCCTCTTATGGACAAAGTAAGAAAGCTGTCTCATTTTAGTGGAGAGTCATGAGGTTTAGACAGTTCAGCAATAGAAGCAAACTCGAATTAATCCAAAAGCAGAGATGCTGCCTGCCATGTGCTATAAGTTCACAGAGACACTTCTCAGGACATGAATTCCATTTTATTTGGGAGTTTTGTTGTGCAACTCCTCTTATCACAACTTATTTCTGATATCACCTATATCATGTCACAGGTAGTTCAGATCTTAATATAATTTGGCACTCTTAAGCTATGGGGACTGTTTATGCATGCTAAGTTGGCTCAGTCATGTCCAACTCCCTGTGATTCCATGAACTGAAGCCCGCCAGGCTCCTTTATCCATGGGACTCTCCAGGCAAGAATATCAGAGTAGGCCAACACACTCCTCTCCAGGGGATTCCTCCAACCCAAGGGTCAAACCTATGTCTCTTCCATCTCTTCCATCTTCCAAACCCATGTCTCTTCCATCTGTCTCTTGCCATCTCCATGGCAAGCAGGTTCCCCACAACGAGCGCCATGGGGACTGTTCATACCGCAGTGTAAGTTTAGAAGGCATAATCTAATATTTAATAATAGCTTTGTTTAACAACTGGCTCTCAGAATTCTTGAAAACTTGACTCTGGCTCTGTTGAGCAGGTGAGAGCAGCGGGCAGCACACCAGCACCTGGCGTGAACCCCACTCTCATTACTCAGTCCTTACCTCACTCTGCTCTGCCTACAACAGGCTCCTGGCCCCTTCCACACCCAAGCTCTCCTTTCCTTCAGGGCTTCGGCATATGTTGTTTCCCCTGCCTGAAAACTCCTCTAGGTGGTCCTCACTCACCCTCCATTCCAGAGCTCAAAAGTGGCCATCCATTCCCTGGCCACCCAGCTATGGCAGCCCTTCTCAGATGACCATTATATCTACTACTGCAGGCAGGAATCCTTCAGAAGAAACGGTGTAGCCATCATGGTAAACAAGAGTCCGAAATGCAGTACTTGGATGCAATCTCAAAAATGACACAATGATCTCTGTTCGTTTCCAAGGCAAACCATTCAATATCACGGTAATCTAAGTCTATGCCCCAACCAGTAATGTTGAAGAAGCTGAAGTTGAACAGTTCTATGAAGACCTACAAGACTTTTTAGAAGTAACACCCAAAAAAGATGTCCTTTTCATTTTAGGGGACTGGAATGCAAAAGTAGGAAGTCAAGAAACACCTGGAGTAACGGGNGAAGAGTTGACTCACTGGAAAAGACTCTGATGCTGGGAGGGATTGGGGGCAGGAGGAGAAGGGGACGACAGAGGATAAGATGGCTGGATGGCATCATGGACTCAATGGACGTGAGTCTGAGTCAACTCCAGGAGATGGTGATGAACAGGGAGGCCTGGCGTGCTGAGATTCATGGGGTCGCAGAGAGTTGGACACGACTGAGGGACTGAACTGAACTGAAGCTGCAAGTTAACTCCTTCTCCAAGAGAGGTGGTGGGGGAACAGCCCCCTGTAAAGTCAGAGGTATAGGTGAGAGCATAAAACAGACTCTGGTTTTTGGGGTAGATGCTTGGGAATAGGGGGTTTCCTGAGGCTCCATCCTGCCTTTGAGTATACCGAAGCCTCCTTCCTCATGACCTTTGCCATGGGCGGAGTTCCTCACGCTGGCTCCTGGCACTCTTTGATTTCTTTCACCAGTGTTTTATAGTTTTCTATATATAGGTCTTTAGTTTCTTTAGGCAGATATATTCCTAAGTATTTTATTCTTTTCGTTGCAATGGTGAATGGAATTGTTTCCTTAATTTCTCTTTCTATTTTCTCATTATTAGTGTATAGGAATGCAAGGTCAGGGGCAGCCGGGAGGAGACATCAAGCATCTGATGTCAGGGGCAGCTGGGGGGAAACACCCCGCGTCCGAGGTCAGGGGCAGCCGGGGGGAGACACCCCACATTCGAGGTCAGGGGCGGCTGGAAAAAGCCACCTCACACTCGAGGCCAGGGGCGGTGACCCTGAGGAGCCACTATGAGCCCTGTCTCTTATACACATCTCCAACCCAGTGATCCAACCTGCGTATCCTGGGGCTCCAGCACTACAGGCTGATTTTTTACAGGAAGCCCAACTACATACTAAATAAATACAAAAGACAGTGTTACTGTATTTTGTGATTCCTCTTTTNGGCCAGGGGCGGCAGCTAGGAGGAACCACCTCGTGCCCGAGGCCAGGGGCAGTGACACTGAGGAGCCACCCCTAGCCCGAGCCTGAGGCCAGGGCCAGTGGCCGGGAGGAGCAACCAGAGAAGTGGAGGAGGCGCAGGAGGGCCTAGAGGAGCTATCCCACATTGAAGGTCAGGAACGGCAGAGGTAAGGAGATACCCTTCGTCCAAGATAAGGAGCGGCGTCTGTGCTTTGCTGGAGCAGCCATGAAGAGATACCCTATGCCCAAAGTAAGAGAAACCCAAATAAGATGGTAGGTGTTGCAAGAGGGCATCAGAGGGCAGACACACTGAANTGATGCTAAAGCTGAAACTCCAGTACTTTGGCCACCTTATGTGAAGAGTTGACTCATTGGAAAAGACTCTGATGCTGGAAGGGATTGGGGGCAGGAGGAGAACGGGACAACAGAGGATGAGATGGCTGGATGGCATCACTGACTCGATGGACGTGAGTCTGAGTGAACTCTGTGAGTTGGTGATGGACACAGAGGTCTGGCGTGCTACGATTAATGGGGTTGCAAAGAATCAGACATGCCTGAACAACTGAACTGAACTGATACGCTTGCATGGCTGTGCTTTCCCCTCAAGGTTTATCATTATCTGGTGTTTTGCATATCTTATTTGTTCATTGTGAGACTCCTCCACTTTTCAGGAGAACGTAAGCCCAGGAGTGAGTTCATTGTCTCATTTGTCACTGCTACAACCCTGTGGGTTAGAACAATCCCTGGCTCGTGGTAGGATCTACAAATTTTCCATGATGCAAATGCAGGAATGAGTTTAATGCTATCAAAATGAGAATTTGACATTTCAAAAAACCTATAAAGAAAACCATAGAAATGGACAAAAGAGCAATACCATCAATATATAGCTGCTGCTGCTGATTAGTTGATTCAGAAGANTCTGATCTACAAATTTTCCATGATGCAAATGCAGGAATGAGTTTAATGCTATCAAAATGAGAATTTGACATTTCAAAAAACCTATAAAGAAAACCATAGAAATGGACAAAAGAGTAATACCATCAATATATAGCTGCTGCTGCTGATAAGTTGATTCAGAAGCTCTTTTAAATCAATAAGGAAAATGTGACTAGTAAAATCAAAGGATATGGAGAAGCATGACAAAAGATGAAAAATAGTCATGTGAAAAATATTAAATATTTCATTGTATCAAAGAATGGGTATTAAAGAAATATAAATTAAAATATAAGCTTCTGGAAGTTTTTCTAGAAAATTTGTATATATTAATGTATGTAATTGTATGTTAAATATATACAATAATTTAATCTATATTAACATATAAGAAAATTCAACTTTGGCACCATGAACTCTTACACATCCAAGTGGACATATAAATTCATATACCTTTTTGAAGGACAATTTGTTGTTTTTTTCCCCTATAAAACAGAATATACATATTAGGAGCCAACATTTCCACTATGAAGTTACACTACTAGGGACATAATTAAGGAATAATGCAGAGTGGGGCTAACTACCTCAATGCTATTTATAATATTAAAATGTAAAAAGGAGGAAGAGAAGGAGGGAAAATAAGACCAAAATATTCAACAACCAGCAATACCTCTATGAAATGGAATACATAGAGCCAATAAAAATAGAGTTACCAAGGAATATTTAATAACATGATGAAATACCCAGGGCATGCTGTTAAGTGACAATCACAGGGTACAAAATATTTTGTTGAGTAGTATTATACAGGTAAAAAATAAATATAAACATGGAAAAGCAGCTAAAAAGAAATACTAAAACATTGACAACAATTATCTTTGAATAGAGGGATTCAGGTGATTTTTCTTTTGTTTTTTGTTTATACATAATTTATAATTCTCTACAACAGGAATTTGTTATATTTGTAACTAGAAAACTTACAGACAGGTTTTTAAAACTTAAGGAGAGAATGAAAGCGCCTTCTGGAAATTCCTAAGATGCTGTGGACTGTTCAAGATGGCCACACCTACAAAGCTATGTAGGAGACATGTGAGAAGATGGGGAAAGGCGTGTGAGTATTGTTTGAGTTCTCTTTCCTGAACTCCAGGTAAGAAATATAAGGCGAGGGAGCAGAGACAACCAGATTGCTTACACTTGGGTATTACTAGCAAAAAGGCTCTCAGTTTGAGTGGCTTAAACCTTTCCTAAAGTCTTTCTTTAACTTCAAAGGAGATTCAGCAGAGAACTGCCTAGATCTGCCAACCTAGAGGTGCACTGCCCAATAAACACCCGCAAAAAGGGAAGATTTTAGAGTGGTTATTTGGTGTCAATGCCTGCTCGTCACAGAAGGACCCCTCTCACAACGCTGCACAGTCCGGAATCAGGTGACTGCTGGTCACCCACCATGTCGTACCTGCATTGCTGGCTGATCCACCCTTGCCTCCCAGCCTGGACAGCTTTAGAGCATCCCTTGATGCTGCCTGGTCCCACTGGTAGGCCCAGTGGGTGAGCCCATGCAGATTTCATTCAATTTTTAATCAAGATGCTACTAAGTATGCTGCTGCTGCTAAGTCGCTTCAGTCATGTCCGACTCTGTGCGATCCCATAGACGGCAGCCCACCAGGCTCCCCTGTCCCTGGGATTCTCCAGGCAAGAATACTGGAGTGGTGTGCCATTTCCTTCTCCAATGCATGAAAGTGAAGTCACTCAGTCGTGTTCGACTCATGGACCGCAGCCCCCCAGACTCCTCCATCCATGGGATTTTCCAGGCAAGAGTACTAGAGTGGGGTGCCATCGCCTCCTCCGGCTAGTAAGTATACTAATGTTAAAAAAAGAAAGCAATTTCTTTAAATGTCAGGTAACTTGAAAGAGAAAGTGGGGAGACTGTCAGAATGTGAGGATTGGGCACAGCCACAAGGCAAGGGCAGTGGCAATGGCCCTAAGGCATAATTGGACCCTCTGCTGCAGTGCTTCACAAGGGGCTGATGGCCACATGGTCCAAGCTGGGCTAAGAGGGGAGGAGTCTGACTGGACTGGCTGTGCCTGCTCAGGCAGGTCCAGAAAACAAAGGCAGGCCTTTCCCCAGAGGAAACTCCATCCCTCACAGTGTAGAAGGAGGCCTGAGAGCACATTGCACTGGGGTTCTATTGTGCATCACAGCTGAGACTCAAACCTCTTTACTATGGCCTGGTTCTCTCATGAAATGGGTAACGTAACCCCACAGAGGTTGTCTGAGCTCTGAGAGCACCATAGGTTGGAGGGCAATAAAAGATGTCCCTGGAATTAAATGAGGAAAAGTGTATTTAGAGGAAGTATATTCAAAGAAGGACCCTCAGCAATTTGGAGCATGAGAATCCAGATTCACCTTGAGCTCTGAATATCTTGTTGTGACCAGCAAAGGAATTTACCCTAAAACTGTTAGATACGTAGATCAAATGCCAGTTTGGGTCCTCTAGTATAAGAAGGCACTCATGTTTACCTAGAGACAAAATCTATCTATGCAGATTTTCTGCTGAAGTTTGAAGACCTGTCTGGTACCCAGTGCCAAATGGTAAGCACTATACCCCTCGAGAACATCTACTCAGTGCTCTGTGGTATACAATGTATAGTTGATTCACTTTGCTGTACAGCAGGAACTAACACGACATTGTAAAGCAACTATATGCCAATAAAAATTAATTAAAAAANGTAAGCACTATACCCCTCGAGAACATCTACTCAGTGCTCTGTGGTATACAATGTATAGTTGATTCACTTTGCTGTACAGCAGGAACTAACACGACATTGTAAAGCAACTATATGCCAATAAAAATTAATTAAAAAATAAAAGATAAATTAAAAAGTACATTTTTTTAAAAAGTGAGACAGGAATATAGATAGAATGAGATCATCATTAATTAGTGGGTAATTGCCTCTAAAGCTCATGAATTTAATTGCCCCTTTCCCCAAATTCCCTTTGCAGTGGTCAAAATAAAAAGAAACAAAAACATGAAAAAAAAATCTTTCTAAGAAAATAGGAAAGATCTTTGAACAAATTAGTAATTTAACCCCCTAGATGGAGGAATCACATACCAGTTTCTGTTGCAAAAAAATTAAGGGAAAGACTCCTTGGAAGTCCGAGTTAGGGGAGATTCTTCAGCCAAATGTCCCATCTCTAATACTTCAAACTCATAGAAATAGCTTGAAACTGAGATGGAGTGAAGGCGCAGTTACAGGAGGAAATTTTACCCTTGAATCAGTGAACAGCCCTAGAGAGCATCTTGCTGGAATGTCCATGCAATGCCCACAGGCCAATGGAGCTGTCCTGGGCCTTGAAGCTGTGTCCTGGTTCCCAGAGAATGACCTGGTAATCAGATCTCTCCCACTGGCCAGCACAGTACTGATTTCATGGCATGACATGAGACTGAATCACCAGAATTGTGCTGACACACAGATTTGGGATGACTGTCAGTTACGTTGGATCCACATGAGTTCTGGTCTCTGGGCTGCCTTGGACGATAGGTAAGGAACTGTGCAGGTCTTCACCCATCAAGGTTCCAACCACATGCTGCCACCAGTCTTTAGCATCAAAGGGTGCTGGGGTGGAGGCAGGCATCCTTCACCCTGTGTGCACACTGCCAGAGTGGCCCTGCTGCCCCGTCTGCAGCTTCTGCATGAGGTGCCAGGTAGTCCTCTGGGCACAACCAGACCAAGCTCTTCCAATGGGGTCGTTGCTCTAAAATGCCAAAGAACCCTTACAACTCATGTCCCTTTTTGCCTAATACAATCTGTGGCAACATGTTCTTCTGGATCAATCTTAATCTGTGCTGGATGAGAGACAGACATTCTTTGGGGAAATGGGACCATTTTTCTTGTTTTGCCTATAGGCCTCTCCACTATCCTTTCTGTTTACAACAGGGGTGCTGTCAACATTGAAAGACATCCTGTTCTAGAAACAGGATTACTGTGTTAAGAGTTCAAAGGAAGGTGCTGCTGGAAGGTGTGGAAGATGTGTCATTCTACATTTATGCTATAAAATTTCAAGGTATAAATTTAACATGACCAGAAAATCAATTATCATTCACATTTGCCTTCACACTCTGACAAAGACTTGCTTTGAGGGCAACTAAAACAAAGCACGGTAACAGTGTTTGGGAGTCCTTGGAAACTTGTATTCACAGGCAGCTTTGAATAATGTGGCATCACAGGGAACAATACAACCAGCATTACATAAGATAGTAAGGAACTTCAGAGTCAAGAAAATATATATTATTTTGATGCAAACGGGTTCAGAAAAAACCTGTTTTTTAAAAAAATTTTTAAACCATTTTAAATTTAAGTATGTATAATTAACCTATCATGTTAGTTTCAAGTATACAGTGAAATAACGCAGATATAGATATAGAGATACATCATGTATATACTTTTTCAGATTCTTTTCCTTTATAGGTTATTATAAGATATTGAATATGTCTCCCTGTGCTGTACAGTAGGTCCTTGTTTATCTGTTTTATATACAGTGCTGTGTATATGTTAATTCCAAACTGCTAATTTATCTCTCCCCTCACCCTATTATCTCCTTTATAACCATAAATTTGTCTTCTGTGTTTGTGAGTCTATTTCTATTTTGTAAATAANCCTTTGCAGTGGTCAAAATAAAAAGAAACAAAAACATGAAAAAAAAATCTTTCTAAGAAAATAGGAAAGATCTTTGAACAAATTAGTAATTTAACCCCCTAGATGGAGGAATCACATACCAGTTTCTGTTGCAAAAAAATTAAGGGAAAGACTCCTTGGAAGTCCGAGTTAGGGGAGATTCTTCAGCCAAATGTCCCATCTCTAATACTTCAAACTCATAGAAATAGCTTGAAACTGAGATGGAGTGAAGGCGCAGTTACAGGAGGAAATTTTACCCTTGAATCAGTGAACAGCCCTAGAGAGCATCTTGCTGGAATGTCCATGCAATGCCCACAGGCCAATGGAGCTGTCCTGGGCCTTGAAGCTGTGTCCTGGTTCCCAGAGAATGACCTGGTAATCAGATCTCTCCCACTGGCCAGCACAGTACTGATTTCATGGCATGACATGAGACTGAATCACCAGAATTGTGCTGACACACAGATTTGGGATGACTGTCAGTTACGTTGGATCCACATGAGTTCTGGTCTCTGGGCTGCCTTGGACGATAGGTAAGGAACTGTGCAGGTCTTCACCCATCAAGGTTCCAACCACATGCTGCCACCAGTCTTTAGCATCAAAGGGTGCTGGGGTGGAGGCAGGCATCCTTCACCCTGTGTGCACACTGCCAGAGTGGCCCTGCTGCCCCGTCTGCAGCTTCTGCATGAGGTGCCAGGTAGTCCTCTGGGCACAACCAGACCAAGCTCTTCCAATGGGGTCGTTGCTCTAAAATGCCAAAGAACCCTTACAACTCATGTCCCTTTTTGCCTAATACAATCTGTGGCAACATGTTCTTCTGGATCAATCTTAATCTGTGCTGGATGAGAGACAGACATTCTTTGGGGAAATGGGACCATTTTTCTTGTTTTGCCTATAGGCCTCTCCACTATCCTTTCTGTTTACAACAGGGGTGCTGTCAACATTGAAAGACATCCTGTTCTAGAAACAGGATTACTGTGTTAAGAGTTCAAAGGAAGGTGCTGCTGGAAGGTGTGGAAGATGTGTCATTCTACATTTATGCTATAAAATTTCAAGGTATAAATTTAACATGACCAGAAAATCAATTATCATTCACATTTGCCTTCACACTCTGACAAAGACTTGCTTTGAGGGCAACTAAAACAAAGCACGGTAACAGTGTTTGGGAGTCCTTGGAAACTTGTATTCACAGGCAGCTTTGAATAATGTGGCATCACAGGGAACAATACAACCAGCATTACATAAGATAGTAAGGAACTTCAGAGTCAAGAAAATATATATTATTTTGATGCAAACGGGTTCAGAAAAAACCTGTTTTTTAAAAAAATTTTTAAACCATTTTAAATTTAAGTATGTATAATTAACCTATCATGTTAGTTTCAAGTATACAGTGAAATAATGCAGATATAGATATAGAGATACATCATGTATATACTTTTTCAGATTCTTTTCCTTTATAGGTTATTATAAGATATTGAATATGTCTCCCTGTGCTGTACAGTAGGTCCTTGTTTATCTGTTTTATATACAGTGCTGTGTATATGTTAATTCCAAACTGCTAATTTATCTCTCCCCTCACCCTATTATCTCCTTTATAACCATAAATTTGTCTTCTGTGTTTGTGAGTCTATTTCTATTTTGTAAATAAGTTCATTTGTATCTTTTTTTAGATTCCATATAAAAGTGATATTATAGAATCATTGTCTTTCTCTGTCTGACTTACTTCATCGAATATGATAATCTCTAGGGCCATCCATGTTGCTGTAGTATTCCATTGTATATACATACCACATCTTGTAAACACTGCTGCAGTGAACACTGGGGTACATGTATCTTTTCAAATCAGAATTTTTTTCCAGATATATTCCTAGGAGTGGGATTGCTAGATCATATTGTAACTCTATTTTTAGGTTTTTAAGGAAATTTTATACTGTTCTCCATAGTGGCTGTATCAACTTACATTTTCACTTAACAGTATAGAAGGGTTCCTTTTTCTCCACACTTTCTCTAGCATTTATTGTTTGTAGGCTTTTTGATGATGGCTATTGATGCTTCTGAACTGTGATGTTGGAGAAGACTCTTTAGAGTCCCTTGGACTGCAGGGAGATCAAACCAGTCCATCCTAAAGGAAATCAGTCCTAAATATTCATTGGAAGGACTGATGCTAAAGCTGAAGCTCCATGCTTTGGCCACCTGATGTGAAGAACTGACTCACTAGAAAAGACCCTTATGCTGGGAAAGATTGAAGGCAGGAGGAGAAGGGGACAACAGATGATAAGATGGTTGGATGGCATCACCGACTTGATGGGCGTGAGTTTGAATAAGTTCCGGGAGTTGGTGATGGACAAGGAAGCCTGGCGTGCTACAGTCCATGGGGTCACAAATTGTCAGACATGACTGAGCAACTGAATTGAACTGATTCTGACCAATGTCACATCAGATACCTCATTGTTTTTTGATTTGTATTTTTCTGATAATTTTAGTGATACTGAGCATCTTTTCAAGTGCTTTTTGGCCATCTGTATGTCCTCTTTGGAGAAATATCTATTAAGTCTTCTGCTTATTTTTTGACTGGGTTGTTTGGGGTTTTGATATTAAGCTGTATAAGCTATTTGTGTGTTTTGGAAATTAATTCCTTGTCAGTGGCATCGTTTGCAAATATTTTCTTCCAGTCTGCAGGTTGTCTTTTCATTTTGTTTATGGCATGGCTTTTCACATAATTACTAGCTTTTTCTCAGGGTAAAAGCATAAGAAATTACTCAGGTATTGTGTACTTGACAATAAATAGAGCATTATTTTTTAAAAAAGAAGAAGAAAAACAAGACAATTCCTGGAACTAAAACAGGAAGAAAGGGTGCCTAGGTGCTAGAGAGAGATTTCGTATGCACTGATGGACAATAAGCAAACACTTAAGTATCTCTTCTTTAGCCACTGTTCTGAATCTTCACTGTCAATTCACTATACCTTACATGGGCCCATGGATTTATAATATAAATTTTAACCAGTTATTACATTAACAGTATTTGCCCTGGACCCTGCACACCTTAGAGATAGCTCGGAAGTTGTAGGTCTGAGATGGAGATTTGCATGCCTGTGGTTTACTGAAAAGTTCCTCTTAAGAATGACACTTAATAGTGAGAAAATAAATCCAGTAAACTTTAGAAAAGATGCCTAAACAAATATAATGTAATTATAATATTCAATACAAATTTAAAAATAATTCTAAAGAGAGAGTTCATAATATATAAAATAACACAAAAATGCTTCATCTAAAAGGCCACGAATGTTTAGTGTATGATGGTCACTAATAGAAGTAGTCATAAATATAAAACATTTCTTGCTTTATATAGGAAGAGAGTAAATATATTTAGAAAAGACATGGGTTTTAATTAAATATCAGTAGAATAAAAGTAATTGTGAAACAAGACACATTGCCAAAAAAGTCAAGGCAGGTCACAGAAATACTACAGAAAGCAGCCAAAAAAATAATAATAATAATAATAAGGAAGTATAAAAATGACAGAAGTTTAAATAACAGAAGTAGAACAGGATATTTCAGATATACACTGAATACATCAAGTTTAAGCTCTTCTATTTTTTAAAACATTTACTGAAGTATAGTTGATTTACAATGTTGTATCAATTAAGCTCATCTATTTAGTTCAGTTCAGTTACTCAGTCGTGTCTGACTCTTTGCAACCCCCTGGACTGCAGCATGCCAGGTCTCCCTGTCTATCACCAACTCCTGGAGTTTACTCAAACTCATGTCCATTGAGTCAGTAATGTCATCCAACCATCTCATCCTCTGTCATCACCTTCTTCTCC
>SJYV01023294.1:0-14662 GCA_006410875.1 Neotragus pygmaeus | reverse complement strand
GAGGACCTTGCCCTGAGCAATTAACAGGCAAGGCTTGGCTTCCACTGTCCCGCCAGACTCCTCCCAAATAAAGAGGCGTTGTTCACTAACATGTTGAAAAGACGTGCTTGTCATTCTTAATAAACAACTAGATTAAGAATACATAAGAGAAACAGAGTGGTATCTTTATATGATACACAAGTGTATGTTACAAGAATTCCATCAGGCACAGAAGCCTCAGGTTTAAGGCCTCAGTGTTAGGCCGGGGTGGGGGTGGGGGTGGAAGGCATGGTAAAGTTTTTACTTTAACATCTAAAATGTCACTTGTCATAAAGGAGGGTGTAATAGAAATTGTCTTTAATAAATCATAATTGAAGTTCCCCTCATTTTCCTTCCATTAAGATGCTAGGTTTGTGTCTGAGCATGAAGAAAGAAAAGACCGCGGCTCCCCCGTGGTCAGCGAAGTCTGCCAGTCAGAGTGGAAGCCAGCTGGGGAGATTCCCTGGAGGGTCCATCCATCATTAATTCCATCTTTCTGGAGGAAGGGAAGGGGCCACATTTCTCCTAACAGTCCAAGCCCTTTCCTCAGGCCCCCCACACACAAAAAAGTCAGCCAGCAACTTTCCAGGACATCTGGCTCTCAGGAAACCCTAAGCCCCCATGGGCTGAGGAGTCCCCACAGCAGGTTTATGAAGATGCACAAGGGGGCAAAGTTTCCTTTTACATTTGAAACAGAAGCAGTCTGAAAGGCTTCATAACTACACCAATAAAAAAAGAAAAGAAAAAAAATGGAGGCCTCTTCTTTAGTGTGAGTCTGTCCGTTTTTTCCTGGATGGTCTCCCATGCACCATGGCTGAGGGATCTCTCAGTGCATGGTGCTGGCGCTGGCCACCGCAATGGCCTCCTGAATTTCTCGTATCACCAGGATCCGAGTCAGCATCTGCCCCATCTGCTCTCTGCTGATTGGCTGGACTGAGTACCAGATCGGGCTGTTGGGGGCCACCACCGGCTCGGGCGTCAGGTAAAAGGTGTCATTCCGGCCTTTCACACTCTGGGGGCTGGAGAATATATGGGTAAAAAGCTGGGTAAAAGCATCATAATCTCAACCTTCCCACCTTGAACCTCCTGGACAGATGCTATCTACAAAAGATGGGAAGTTCTGGAAAGAATGGTGGCTTCATTGTAACTCCTAAGCTCCATGCAGCCAGGGCACACTACCTCTAAGATGTCCCTACTTTCTGCTCCCCACCTCACACGCTGAGTCCTCTGATAAGGCCTCCCCTGGCTCAGCTACTCGAGTCCAGCCGTATCCCACGCTGAACCAGTCCCACCACCTGTCTATCTCCAAGCCTTTGCTTATGCTGTTTCTTCTACCCCGCCCATTGGTAACCTCTCATCTACCTGACTTCTCGCTTGCTGTGATGCTGCGGCCTCTACTGCACTCACGCCCACCCCCATGTTGTGCTGCGCTTCTCTTAAGTCCTCAGCATATGCCATCCTCTAACAGTTATGCATCCACTGATTCAAAGTTTACCAAAGGGCTACTGTGTGCCACGCCTGCACGAGGTGCTGATACTAAAAGAAGTGAATAAGACCCAAGAGTCCCTATATAATGAACCTCACAGGTAAGAGGGGAGACAGAGAGCAGTCAAAACAGTTACATAAAGACAAAGTAACAAAAGCACTGGTAAGGGCTACAGAAGAAACAGCCAGAGGGAAGAGGTAGGGAATCTGGAAATCCTTCTCTGATAACATTGTTTTAAGGAAGAATGGATAGGATGAATAGGAGCTAACTGACCAAACAGGTGGGGGTGGCATAGTGAGCCCAACAGGGAAAAATTCTGTGCATAGGTCTTGAGGAAGGGAGAGTAAGATAACCTTCAGTAGAGAAAAGCAGTGTGACTAGAGAGCCAAGAGCTATGAGGACAAGAGCTTAGCAAGGGAGCGTGCATGAAAGGCCCTGCTGGTAATTAGGGCAGTACTTAGGATTACTGTCTTTCTTTGTAGAATAAAAGGAAAGAAACCACTGAAGGTTTTCATCTAAGTAACAAAGTAAGACCTACCATGTTGAAAGATCTGCTGGCAGTGTTGTGAGGATGATATGCCCAACTGCAGAAGCAAGAGAGAGAGCAAAAGCCAAGGAGAAGATCTCCCCTAGACCTACGGTGTAGTGACCAAAGGTCAAGACCAGGAAAACACAGGGCTATATGCTCAATATGTGACAGAGGTGGCCTCTCTGTACCTTCCTCCCTTGACCTTCACCCACTCTTCATCAAAGTGGACTATCAGGGAGCAGCCCTGGGCACATGCTTTGGGAAAACCAGTAAGTGTGCTTCTGTATTTAGCCTTTTGGAAATCTGCTTTTACTTAGCCTGGGAACTAAGAATTCTTCTGTGAACACGCATGCACGTACACACCCACACGCAGATACATGCACACACACAGGCGCACAGATACCCACACCCACACCCCTAGTCACACAGCCTCCTCACCATTTAAAGAGGTAGAAATCGTAGAGCTTGATTGGGCATCTCAGTGGGTTCTCTGGATTTTCCGTCTGCTCTGCATACATGTCATCTGTAACTATAAAACATACCCCCCACCACAGACACGGCATCAGACTGCCTTTACTTAGGCTCAGATTAGGAACCTCAGGCTTTCAGCCATCCCAACTAGGAAAGAAATGGGTATGAGGCGTGAGCGGTGAATATGAAAGGAAAAGGCACCTATCATTTCTGGGGCATCTCTGCTTCTAAAAGAGTTTGAAGTCAGTGACTGGGGAGAAGGGAAGGGAGCATTCCTATCCGCAAATCCCCATCCTCACACTTGTCACTAGCCCCCCAGGCATGAGGGCTGGGCAGAACTAGTAGCACTTGTTTCTGCAACCCCTGCCTACTTCCCTACCTTTCTGGCCAGTCTGGTGTATCCCAAGTGCCTTCAGGTACCGAATACTCGTGCTTTTATCCTTGGGATTAGAGGGGTTCTTCTTTGTCTGTCGTAAGACCTTGGAGAAGGCCAGCTTCATGTGCTGGTCCACTGTCTTCAACAGGAAGTATCTGCACCACAAGCGAAAGCAAGGCAAAGGGAGGGGTGCCAGGAGGAGACCATGACTTACCCTCCGCCCTCGCTGCTTCAGAGGAGAACCCAGAATCTGGGCAGGCCCACACCCAAACACACTGCCCAGTGGAGGAGCCTCATGAAGACTGATGGGGGGACCTGGCAAGGCTATCTGCCTTACTGGTCACCACACAAAATGTAGCCAAGTTGGGTGGAGGGCTTCACTAGCCCAAAGGTTCTCAAGTATGTCAAAGGATCTCAGAAGTCCATCTGGATAGTTTCTACCCTCTTCACTAGGCGGATGCCAGCAGTGGCTAAGCATGGAGCCTCTGGAACACTTACTTGGTGTTAAAGAACATGAGGGTGGTCAGCAGGGTGGAAGGGGAGTGAGCCCCGAGCTGCTTGCACTCCCACAGCATCTCCTCAGTCACGTGGCTGGGCAGGACATAGCCTAGGAGGAATAGAGGACTGCTACAACAAGAGGATGGCAGGATGGGAGGCATGAGGCACAGCGAGCACCACACGGGAGTACAAGTTTAACTGGAGAAGTCTTCCTGAGATATAGCAGAATCATCTGGAAAGCTTGTTAAAACACAAACAGCTGAGTCCCAACCCAAGCTTCTGGGGGAGGACCCGAAAATGTGTGTTTTCAACAAGTTCCTAACACCACACTTTGAGAACCCCGGCCCTCCATTATCACTCTCACTGGATGTTAATTCTTCCTCTAATTCCAGGTTAATATCAGGTAAAAGGACATCCCTCAGAGAGCTTGCAACACCCCAAAGTATAAATCAACCTCTGCACATATGCAAACTTCTCTGAAAAGAGCATACAGAGCTTTCATTATAGCTTCCAAGGTGTCCAGACCAGGGCCCAAAGAACTGGTATACATGCATGTTTGTCTTTGTTAAACCTCTACGTCATCCATTCTCATCCCTCTCTGGAAATAGCGGAGAATGATATTCAAAACCCTGATAGGTTTCCCCGACAGGGCAGGTTTTACTTTCATGAGCTAACTGAAAGCTGGACAGGGACAAAGGCAGTGATTTGATCAAGAGCTCTGGACGCACAGGTCTATACCAAAGATGACACAGGTTGATCACCAAGCCCCCTTCGTGTGTTCATAAAACAGTCAATGTCTAAGTGTGTGTGTACCAGGCACTGAGGACATGGTGAAATAGCAGCAAACACCAGCATTCTCCTACAGGAGTTTCAGGATTCTCCAGGCAGGAAGCAAGGGTGGCACTTTCTAGAAGCAGGGGAAAACATGTTCTGCCCAATACATTCCTTTTCTCTGGTCTTGACAAAGATGGCCCTCTGATTTCATTAGTACTCTTCCACCTCTTGAGGGCTTGTCTGCCTCTACTCTTTTATTCTGTGGCCCAATGGCAATAAGATAAACTTCCTCGCTGCTGCTGTTTAGTCATGAAGTCGTGTCCAACTCTGCGACCCCAAGGACTGTAGCCCACCAGGTTCCTCTGTGCATGGGATCTCCCAGGCAAGAAACTGGAGAAGACTGCCATTTCCTTCTCCAGGGGATCTTCCTTAGTCTCAGCAGGATGAGTGACAGAAGATGCTCTCCTTGGGGAAGGCTAGCCCTAGGAATGGTCCAGGCATACATTTAGGATTGCTCTGTTTTCTCTGGGTTCTCTCTGCCACCTTGTCACCTCCCTACCTTTAATCACTTCTTAATAGCGCAACTTAAAGAGAACTTCAGTATCTGAAAATCAGAACTCCTAGCGTGGGCAACAGGAGTTACAGATAGAAACAACATATAAAAGCCTCATAGTTCTGAATCTGAACTGTAAAGTATCAAAATGTTCTATTTTATTTTTGTAGTTCTGCCTAGAAACAATGACCAACCCAAGAAGCAATGAGCATCCCTACCACCCAGATGGTGGTAATGAAATACCATTTAACACTGAAAGGAACCAGTCTCCATGGAGAGCTGATTGAGTCCACACTGGGAGACAGAAAAATGGCCAGGATAAGCCTGGAACATTTTTGGTGAACCAGAAATCAAGGAAGTAGGGTCATGCCAAACAGACTTAAGAGCCAGTTTAAACAGGCTCCACATGGCCAGACAGAACAATTTGTATACCATTAAAGATATTAAGTGCAATGAATTGAATCATTAAATATGTTTAAATTAACTTGCTCACAATGATTCTTTAAACAAACAAACAAAAGAAATCCCAGCTGAAGCTGGTAAACCAACTCATTACTGTCAAAGCTGCTAAACAAAGGAGAAGAAATAAGCCCTTATCCTGCTTCTTCTATATAATCTCTACTGCTAGGAAATCAAAGAGCTGATGAGGAAAATTTTCTCTTTGTATTTCAGCTAATAAAGAAATAATAACATCAGAATACCAAAGCTTGCAACTCCTAGTGAACTAACGGATCCAGACATCATGGGTACCCACCTATGATATAACCCTGCCAAGAAGAAAACACACAGAAAAACCAAAACCTGATTTAGCAAGTCTTTATATGTAACTACCAATAAACTGTAAATACAGGGGACAGAAGAATATGTTAAATTACAGCATGGAGATATTAATAGCAAAAATTAGACTGCAATAATTTAAAAGCCTCGTTTCTTCCATAAACTGCAAGAAAAATAAGTTTATTTTTGAATCTAATTAAAAGTTAAATTAAGATTAAAACTAAACATTAAAAGATATCTATGCAATTTCAATATGTGGACCTTATTTGCACCTTGACTCAAACAAAAAAAAATGATATTTATGGGACAATTGGAAATGTGAAAAAGGGCAGATTTTGATGACATTGTGACTATTCTTTTTCTAAAAAAGTAAAATAATGGCATTGTGGTACATCAATTTTATGCTAAAATATTTATGGATAAAGTGTCTGGGATTTACTTCAAAATAATACGGGAGGGAGAAACAGATAATGTATAAATGGAACGAGATTTGCCATGGTTATGTGGGAATGCCATTATTCTGTTCTGCTTATTTTTATACGTGCTTGAAATTTCCTTAACAAAACTTTTAAAAAAGCGAATTTTATACAGCCACACTTGGTCTGAAAATCCACAAATCATGTACAGAAATTCACTTACTCAGGTGTCTGTTCTAATGATGTCTCCTTAGAAAGGCTTCCTTCCTACCGCCATTAACACTTTCCATTCTCTGTGCTTTGTCCTTCAAAGTACTTAATTATCATAAATTAACTTGATTATTTATACAGTCTCCCCATATTAGACTGCAAACTTCATTTTTTCACTACTGAATTCTATAATCTACACCTGGAACTGCCTGGCACATAGTAGGCACCCAAAAGGCATTTGTTTAAATGATACTTTTTTTAACACTTAAGCAGTAATTATGATGACAGATGATAACTAAACTAAATAGTTTCACAGTATACACCAACTGTATCAAGTCACTGTTATACACCTGAAACTGCTTTGTCAATTTTATCTCATTTTTAAAAACTTACTCAGTATACATTTCATTAAACGGCAGAGCCAGGATTAAAACTCAGATATTTGTGTGGACGTAAGTTTTTACGTCATCTGGGTAAAGCAGCAGCATGACTGGTGCATCCTAAGGGAACATGTTTGGGAATTCAGCCATTCTAACAGGTATATAATGATATATCACTGTATCCATGTATGTATGCACATATGTATCAATATTTATGCAAGCCACTTGCTGAATCTCAGTTCCCAGACCAGAGACTGAACCCACGCCACTGCAGTGAAAGCATCGAAATCTAACCATTAGGCCACCAGGGAACTCCCATCACTGTTGTTTTAATTTGCAACTGACTGATGATATATATCTTTTCATATACTTATCTGCCACCTTCTTTGGTGAATCATGTGTTCAGAGTAAAAAATAGGTAAAGGTTCTTTCTTTGTTTTGTTATTGTTGACTGTTAAAAGTTCTTTATAAATTTTGGATATCAGCCCTTTATCTGGTATGTGTTTTGTCAGTATTTCCTCCCAGTTTGTGGCTTGATTTTCATTCTCTTAATAATGCCTTTCAGAGAGCATAAGTTTTTCCTTTTTAATTTTTAATAAAGTCCAACTTACCAATTTTTATCCTTTCATACATTATTCTTTTTATGTTGTACCTAGAAAGTTACCACCAGACCTAACGTCACCTAGAGTTTCTATTTTACCTTCTAGGAGTTTTATAGTTTTACATTTGGGTTGGGTCTATGATTTTTTTTTTTCAGCTGTTCGAGTAGTGTTAGTTGAAAAGACCATCCTGGGAATTTCCTGGAGGTTCAGTGGTTAGGACTCGACACTCACTACATGGCCCGGGTTGAATCCCTGGTCAGGGAACTAAGATCCCATGAGCTGCAGAGTAAAGCCAAAAAACAGAGAAAAAGAAAAAAAGGACTATCCTTTCTCCATTTAACTGCCTTTGCCCCTTAGTTAAAGATAAATTCATTATACTCATGTGGCTTTATTTCTGGACTCCATATTCTGTCCCATGGATCTGTGTACTCTCTCACCAAAGACCTGCACACAATGTTTACAGCTGCTTTATTTATAAACTGCCAAAACATGGAAGCAACCAAAATGTCCTTTAATTGGTGAACAGATAAACAAACTGTGGCACATTCATAAAATGGAATACTACTCAGCAATAAAAAGAAATGAGCTATCAAGCCATGAAAAGACATGCAGGAACGTTAAATGTATATTGCTAAGTGGAAGAAATTAATACTAAAGTATTCTAACTATATGACATTCTGAACAAGGCAAAACTATGGAGACAGTAAAACAGATCAGAGGTTGTCAGAGATTCAGGGGGATAAAGGGAGGGAGGAATTAAGTGGAACCCTGGGGATTTGAGGGCAGCAAAACTTGTATGTGATACTGAATTATAGGTACATGTCATTATACACTGTCAAAAGCCACAGAATACACAACAGAAGGGTGTGAACTCTAATGTAAACTACAGACTTAAGTTAACAATAAGGTATCAAATGTTGGCTCCTCAATGTTAACAAATATACTACACTAATACAAGATACTAATAATGGGAGACACAGTGTGATGGAATACATGGGATTCCTTGTATATTCCACTCAGTTTTCCTGTAAACCTAAAACTGCTCTTAAAGAATATATTATTTAAAAAAATTATAATAAACAGCCCTGGTGAGCCATGCCCCTCCATACTGGGCCAAGCAGCACAGAGACCGACGCTGGGGCCTGCGATTTACAGCCTCCTCACCCACATGCTATTATCACAGCAAGCCGTACAAGCAGCTCATCTTTATTAAACCCAGGTTCAAAAGACATCCAAGGACTAGGAAGGTTCTTACCAAGTGGAGTGACTCGGGGCTGAACGTCCTTCAGAACTTCATGCAGCCACTCCGTGAATCGAACATAATAAAGATCGGAGAAAATGTCATCAACCCGTCCATTCTCAAAAAGATACTAAAAGGAAAATAATCAATAAAAGCTGTTGGTAGACTCTTGACAAGATGTTGAGGGAAGCAAACAATTTTCGAGCAGTACCCTTATGTCTCCCTACCCATTCGTCCCCTATTAACAAACCAGCACACTGAGTCAAAACCGCCCAGTGCGCAGCACTTCCACAGCACACTTCAGGAAGGGAACCAGCTCTCACAACACTTGAGAGTTGGCCAGTGGAGCAGATTTCGTGAATGCTACTTCACCTAAGCAAGGCACTGTCTTATGGTAGCAAAAAAGCATGATGCAGGCTCCAGGGCCAGTCTCTTACTAGCTACGGTGTAACTTACGTAACTCATGTGAGTCTTGTAACTTTGGGGGCTCAGTGTCCTTGTTTGTAAATGGAGATGACTATGCCTGCCTTGTATGAGTGAGAGAGCTTGGAATGAGACAAAGCACATACACTAATTCATTCACCCAGTGCTCCCAGTGACTGCTAAGAAAGACTAACAAAATGGGAGATGGGTTTTTCTCAGGCCTAAGCAACAGGGTGAGTCCCAGTCAGCAAGTGTTCTTCCATCACACCATGGGCTTCTCTACAATAACATTCAAGCACTAGGAAATCCTGTCATCTGGTCTCTGAAACTGCTGGTCCTAAAATGAATCTCCCTGTTCATCTTCATCTTAGATATCCTGAAAACCTAACTACAGTTGTATATTTTAGCTAGACTCTTTCAAATAATTATTTTGCATTAATGCAGGAAACAATGAGAAAATGAGCTACATGTCAGCACCAGACTGTTCTGGAAAAACTGCTTTTCTGCAAACTAGATGTTTACTTTAACAAAAAGTGTTACATAATGTTTCATGATTTTTTTAAAAAAGTCTCTAATGCAATTTATCATATATTTTAACAAACATTTCTGCAGATTGAGGGATTATTTTATTATCTGATTTTCTAAAGTGAACATGTAGATCTTTTCCAATTTAAAAATAAAATGTACATTTAAAAACATTTTCAATTTTTTTTAAATGTACATTTAAAACCTCATTATATAGTTGGAAGAGAGTATCTTTATTGTTACCACTTTTGACATATTACTAATTTGACTACGCAGCAAATACCCAATGGGAACACAAGGCAAACAGGTTCCTATGCAGCTCTGTTCCCTACCTTTTGAATACACAGGAAAATATAGTACAGCACATCTGGGTCATAGGGGTCACCTTCTCCATTTCGAGCTTCCCGTGTCATCAGACAGAGCCCATAATTCAACTCAGCCACAGCAGAAGAGATGAGATCTTCCTGGAATCGTAGCAACTGACGCCCTACAACATAAGTCCCAAAGGTCAGTGAGGGTCCTGGCAAAAGTCATTTCCTTACTGGTTTCTCATATCCCTGGAAGGAGGTTACAGAGCAGACACCACCCTTCAAGGTGCTGGGGTGAAAACAATCACTTGAATCTGTGATCAAAACTAGCCTACAAAGACAATAATCCTGTTTGCCCTATTACTAAAAGGGTTCCCTTCCCATCTCACATATCCCCCAATTATTAGGGCCAAGAAATGAAAGCAAAAACACAAAATCCACCCTCTGTAATATGAGGAAGTATATGAGGATAATGCTAAGAGGGGCCCTAAGAACATTCACTAGTTCCTATCTCCTCCCAGAAGTCTCTGCCCCAGAAATCCATATGTACAAAAATGCCTGACCTTGGGCACATCCCACAAATCCTGCTTGTTTATAGCAGGTCCAGCCTGCCTCTTGTCTTGGATTCAGCACACTATTTCAGATGGAGTGCCCAAGTGCCCAGAGCCAAGGGATACACTTTCCTGCCATCCATCCTCCTGCTGCTTCAGTGCCACTGCATTTCACAGAGTCCAACCCCCCTGCCCTCCCCAACACTTACTCCCAATGGGTGCCAGTCTGTTCTGAGCATCCTTCTCAAGCTCAGCATTCTTGGTCTGTGCCCAGTTTTTCCACACTTCAAGCCCTTCTTCTGGCTTCAGGGAATTTGGAAGCAGAAGTTCTGGTGAAGGCTGTGGCTGTGACTGGGGCTCAACTTCAGCAACCTGGACAGTTTGAGCCTATGAGAGAGAAATCATCAAAACATGTCAATAGGTCATTTGACAAAACTGCCAGAAAAATGCTATAACTCTTTTAACTAAAAAGCTGCTCTTCTGCTTGCTCTCCTAAACTTTGGAGTCCTGTTCTTTATTTCAGAGACAGGAAACGCTAGTGCAGAGCTTAATCTTAACTGTACTTTTGAATCTCTTATTTTAAAACACCAATACCTGAGCTCCATCCCAGAATCTTTTTAAAAAGGTATCAGACTTTTTAAAATCTTCCCATGTAAAAAGGCAATTCTAATGTTTAGTCACTGCCCAGAGCTACTGGCACAAAGCACTGCTCATCAACTACAATGTGCAAATAAATTTTATTAAAATGTGGATTCTGATTAGAAATATCTCAGGTGGGACCTGAGATTCTGCATTTCTAAGAAACCCCCAAAGAAGGGAGCTGGTCTTCAGACCACACTTTCTGTACCAAGTATCCAGGCTGTTAAACTTAGTTGCACCTTAAAAATCATATGGGCTGCTTTTAAAAAATATCCCTAGGGGTCCTGATTTACTTGGTCTAAGGTGGTGACTTGCCATCGGTACTTTTAAAGGCTCTCTCGGTTAGTCTAATGTCCAGGCATGGCTGAGAATCATCATGTTTCTTCTCAATAATACTGCTTTGGCTCCTAAGGACATTTTCTGAAGACAGGAAGCACTGTCTGAGCTTCCCACCTCCAAACCAAGAGCAGTCCCATTCTCAACGGTCTGAGAGCCAAACTGTGCAGACAAAAGGACAGAGAATGTCCATGAGCCTCAATCACAGTTCCCATCAGGCAGGACAGACACCAACACAGATACAAAGCACAGGTTCTTGGGTCTCACAAACCTGTCTGAATTGTAAAACAAATTCCCTTGAACAATTTTCTATGCCAGGGCCTACCTAAAGGGCTGAAAAATGCCAAATCATTCAACTTGAAGGCTAAACAATGAATATATGACACATACATTTGCTTATCAATCAATAAAAATAAAAACTATCCTACTAGCTTTGATACAAGATACATTAAACAAGGAGATAAACAAATACCAGTGCCAGACTCTTAAATGTCTGTCAACCCTGGAGCTCCCCTCCAGACACACTTCTCAGTTCAACCACCATTCTTCTTGGTGAGTCTCCAACACTTGCCATTAGGATCTCCATGTTTGCGGAAATGATTGCTAACCATGTGCCTCTAAGCTAGACCACGCCTTAATATACTCAATGGGTACTGTGTATCTCTGACTGAACATCTCAAAGCCACCTTAAACTACCATCTAGGGAGAGAATTCATCACTTTGCCCACCCAGAAGTATTCTCCTCAGACTTTCCTCCCTGTTGTTCAATGGCAACACCATCTACCCAGGTAGGAAACCTTGGAGTCGGCAAGATCAGCAGAGGAGAGCAGTGCTTCTCTGTCTTAGCAGCCAGAATCTCTTCAGTGTGCCCCCACTCACTAAACGTAACACTCCCAACCACCTTGACAACCGAAGTTCTTCCACACGGGTAGGGGAAATAGAAGTTTCATCCAGGTTAAAAACTACTGACGCAAGCGCACCCCTGGTGTAGAGGTTTTCCTATTTACAATGGAGCCCTTAAAAAGTTGGGAAGTGACATCATCCTACATTTTAAGAATATTATTCTTGATCTATAGAAAATGGAATAGTGGAAGTAGGTGTTGGTGGCCAAGACCAGGATGGTGGCAGTGAAACGATTTAAGAGATTCTGAGTTTGGTGGCAGAACCAACATGGCTTGTTGATGAACTAACTGTGAGGAGGAAGGGAACGGAAACTCAAGAACTCTGGGTCTCTGACTTACACAACTAAGTAGATGACGGTATCATTTTCTGAGATGAATAGTTTTTGATAGTGGTAGAGGAGATGCTGACGAAGAGCTGAGATATCTTTAACAAACGCAGGTAAATAAGTGGGCTGCTGAACGTATAGTAAGGGTCTGAAGGGGAAAGGTACAGTCTAGGGATAAAGAGTTGTGCGTCACTGCAGTGGACTGCACACAGGTTAAGACATGGCTTAGGAGCCCACCTATCCAGGGCTGAATGTCAACTCTGCCACTTGCTAAAAAGTGACTTTAATCTCTGTACCTCGGTTTCTTCATTTGTAAAATGGAGATAGAAGTATATACCTCTTAAGGTTGGTGTGAGAATTAAAAGAGTTATTACATGTAACACTATGGACAGTGCCTGGCAGAAGGTGTTCTCACCTTCTGCAGCAGTCATCTAGAGGATTCTGAAAATCATGGCAATGGATAGAAATTCCCTAGGGGCGAAAAGAGCATTAGTACTGAGCTCTGAGAAACACCAACATGTATGGTTCAGACAGAGATGGAGGCTTCAGCAAAGTCTCCTAAGAAGGACAAATAACCAGCAGGGTAGGAGGAAATAACATAGAAGTCCAGAGGAGAGTTTCAAGAAGGCAGGCTTGGTCTGCTCTGCTGTGTGTTGCTGTGAGTGAGATGAAAACAGACATGCCTGCTGGATCTGGCCATGGGGAGGTAGGTCAACAATGACCTTGACAAGAGCAGACCTGGTCATGAGCTGAAAGAGAAAACTGTTCGGCAAGTAGAGACAGCCTGTACAGATAGATAATGCTTGTGAAAACTGGGAATAAAGCAAAGTGGAGAAACAGGGGAACAAATGGGAGGCGGGGTGTGAGGTCAAGGGAGGGAGGTTTTGCCACAAATCTGGTTTTAAAGAAAAGTTATAAAAAAACTTTCAAAAAGGGTATGCCAGGTGAAGGAACACATCAGCTCTCCCTAGGATTCAACTCACATCACAGCACAATTATCTTCACATGGGCTATGAGGGCTCCAAAGGTAGAGGCTGTCTTATTCGTCTCTGTTCCCCAAAACCTAGAACATAGCCCGATAAGGGAAGCAGAGGGATATCTGTGGTGTAACTGGGCAAGCTAATCTTTCCTCCATGATGGTCATTCTTCCCAATATTTCTTTTTCTGGCAATAATCCTTGACATATGTCCCTATAAAGGGACATGTATGTCTCCTTCACTAAAGGAGATACAGCCTCTGAGAAGAACATGAAGAGCGCAAGCTTACTAAAATGGACTCTAGAAAAAGATTTCCCAGTTGAAGGGCCCAGATGTTCAAACTACTAGCAGAGCCTGTTGAGCAACAAAAGAGCCCTGAAATGCAAACTGGATCATCAGGCCCAGGAGAGCGGAGGAGAGGCCGAAGCTCAGCACAGTGCACCACGACAAGTCTCTGGGTGGTCTCTACTACAAGCACATCTGTTCCACACACCACTATCTGATTCTTCTGAGTACCATCACTCAGGCAGGACTCTGGAAATTTTTCCCACCACAGACCATACCAACTCTTCACTTCGGAAGACAGCCCCTTTGCCCCCTCCACTAACTCCTCTCCTACAGTTTTCCCTCCTCTCATGTTAACCTAGGCATACCCCTTGTGCCCACATCTAGCTCTGCATTCATGCTGCTCCATTCTGTCAATCTAAGCTATAAACAAGAGATCAAGTGCCAGTTTTTCCACAAAGATGCTTCTGTTTTAACCCAGAATGATTTCTGAATTCCCAGCCTGACTTTTGTGTGAGTAGTATACATTCACACTTGGTTATGTTGCTCTATAAAGAGTTTATAAAGAAACAGAAACCATGCATCCTTACTTCCACCAGATCATCAGCCACCTAAAGCAATGACTCTGTCCTATTCTACTCCTAGGCCTGACAGCTGGATTTTAACAGGTCCTTAATACAGTCACCTAAGATTACTACACTGTTGCCTCTATGAAACCGCCTGGTCAGCTTTTGCGTGCCCAATCACTTTTGGCTTGAGTCTCTGAGTGTGGCCCCCGGTCTAACACTGCTTTGTTTGTGCCAGCTTCTGCACATGCACTCCCAGAGCACCTGTGCTGAGGCACACTACCTTCAGCAGTCTCACGAGACCAGAGGCTCTACATCTAGTCTAAATGCCTGCTAGACAAGGGACAAAAACTTTACTGCTGCTGCTGCTGCTAAGTCGCTTCAGTCATGTCCAACTCTGTGCGACCCCGGAGACAGCAGCCCACCAGGCTCCCCTGTCCCTGGGATGCTCCAGGCAAGAACACTGGAGTGGGCTGCCATTTCCTTCTCCAATG
>SJYV01023288.1:0-10882 GCA_006410875.1 Neotragus pygmaeus | reverse complement strand
ATCACTTCATGGGAAATAGACAGGGAAACAGTGGAAACAGTGTCAGACTTTATTTTTTTGGGCTCCAAGATCACTGCAGATGGTGACTGCAGCCATGAAATTAAAAGACAATTACTCCTTGGAAGAAAAGTTATAATTAACCCAGATAGCATATTCAAAAGCAGAGACATTACTTTGTTGACTAAGGTCTGTCTAGTCAAGGCTATGGTTTTTCCAGTAGTCATGGATGTGAGAGTTGGATTGTGAAGAAGGCTGAGTGCCGAAGAATTGATGCTTTTGAACTGTGGTGCTGGAGAAGACTCTTGAGAGTCCCTTGGACTGCAAGGAGATCCAACCAGTCCATTTTGAAGATCAGCCCTGGGATTTCTTTGGAAGGAATGATGCTAAAGCTGAAACTCTGGGCAGGGGAAGGGGATGACAGAGGATGAGATGGCTGGATGGCATCACTGACTAGATGGACGTGAGTGTGAGTGAACTCCGGGAGTTGGTGATGGACAGGGAGGCCTGGTGTGCTGCGATTCATGGGGTCCCAAAGAGTCAGACACGACTGAGTGACTGAACTGAACTGTATTTAGTTTGGTTAAAAATTCTTAAAAATATATAAAACATTTATGTGGTTCCAAAGTCATTGTTTTGAAAACTAGTAAACTGTAGAGCCTTTCCTATGTAGACTGCGTTACTAGGTAACCAAACAGCAGGTAAGCTTCTCTTGTATTCTACTTAAAGAATGATACAATTAAATAGCACCATCCTGAAAGCCATACTAATTAGTTAATCCAAACAAATTAATGGATCCACGTGTTGATTTTAATAGCTACCAACATCATTAAAAAAATACCATGTGATCACTGCCTCTCTGGGCTTCCCTGGTGGCTCAAAGGTAAAGAATCCACCTGCAATGCGGGAGACCTGGTTTTGGAAGATCCCCTCGAGGAGGGCATGGCAACCCACTCCAATATTCTTGCCTAAAGAATCCCTAGACTGGGGAGCCTGGCAGGCTACAGTCCATTGGGTCGCAAAGAATCGGACATGACTGAGTGACTAAGCACATTGCCTCTCTTAAAGAACAAACCGTCTATGATCAAGCAGTTTTGGGGGAAAAGATGATCAAGCCTTCCATCCCACCTTTTTTTACCCTCAGGGCATGCGGAGATCCTAGTTTCCTGACCAGGGACGGAAACTGCGCCCTCTGCAGAAGAAGCGCAGAGTCTTAGCCTAGGCCACTGGGGAAGTCCCAGCCTTTGATTCTAATACTGCTGCCAAATCCAGGTCCAGAACCCAGGTCTGGCTGCTCAAAAGCCAATGCTCCAGAGACAAGTGCTGGTAGGAAAGGAAAGGTTGCTTTATTTTGGAGGCGTGCGGCAACCAGGCGGAGAAGGCAATGGCAACCCACTCCAGTACTCTTGCCTGGAAAATCCCATAGACGGAGGAGCCTTGTAGGCCATGGGGTCACACAGTCGGACACGACTGAAGCGACTTAGCAGCAGTGGCCACCAAGGGAGAACAATACTATATATTTGATATTAATGAATTATTAAATTTGGGGGTATTGTAGTGGCATCGAAGTTGTTGAAATTTCTCATTTTACAGACGCATGCTGTAATACCTATAGATAAAATGCAACCCCATTGGATCCATTGCAAAATAACACACACATAAAACAAACTCGGTGGTGCCTTGCCTATTCCATTTCTCCTACCCTATTTTCACCCCTCGACTTTTTTTGAAATTAATTTCTCATTTGCTTTCCCTGTGATTCTTTTTAGAAATATGTATTTTATTATATACATAACCTGGGTGCAGCCCACATTACCATTCCTGAGCACCAAGCAGTTTGCCCGCAGTGATTCGTTCTAACCCTGGGTTTGGAAGCTGGACCGCAGCACGCAGCTTGCGGCACACGGTGACCCATGGGCAATGGCCCAGTGAATATACTCACCATGTTGAGTCCACCTTGATCGTCTCCTGCCTGATCCCCCAGAGCTGAGAAGCGACCCCCCACCCGCCGCCGCAGAGGAACTGGGAGTGAAGTCAGCGAAAGTGACATCGAGAACCCGCTCAGACCCGGAAGCCTGGTCCCACACACCAACACGATGCACTGGGTCAATCTGTCATGGTACCAGGGTGATGAGAAATTAGAGGAAGTTCAACATGTTTCACAAAGTGGGAAAGATCTCTCATTATTTGCTCTTCTTCATACAGCCAGGTGGCTCAGCAGTGAAGAATCTGCCTGCAATGAAGAAGACTCAAGAGATGCGGGTTCAATTCCTGGGTAAGGAAGATCCCCTGAGGAGAAAATGGCAAGCCACTCTAGTATTCTTGCTTGGAAAATCCCATGGACAGAGGAGCCTGGTGGGCTATATACTTCATGGGGTAACAAAGAGTCCGACATGGCCAAGTGACTAACAGCGACTGAGCAAGCACATACATTCTAGAATCAGCTTTTTCAAATTCTACCAAAAAAAAAAAAAGAAGAAGAAGAAGAAGNAGCCTGGTGGGCTATATACTTCATGGGGTAACAAAGAGTCCGACATGGCCAAGTGACTAACAGCGACTGAGCAAGCACATACATTCTAGAATCAGCTTTTTCAAATTCTACCAAAAAAAAAAAAAGAAGAAGAAGAAGAAGAAAAAGCCTGCTGGGACAGCATTGATTTGTAGATTTAAAGTAATCCCAATTAGGATAAAACACCTTTAAGATACAGAACCTGTCAAACCAGTTAAGTATATATATTTCCTTAACTCTTTAGTGCTTTTAAATAAAGCTTTATAATTTCTCCAAAAGCCTTAGTATCATTTAGATTTACTCAGATATTTCAGCTTAAGAAAATTCACCCTATTCCTTAATATTTTAAGAACTTTTATAAATGAATTGGCACTGAATTCTATCATATTTTTTGTATGAGATGGATGAATTAAGACTTTTCTCCTTTATTCTTAAAGTTTTTCTAGTGTTGGTTGAACAAGGTTGTAAATATAAGAACACCCACTAAGTTATACACTTACTACACACTTTTTTTTAAAATTGACGCATAACTGACCTATGATATTATGTTAGTTCCAGGTGCACAACACTGTTATTTGATATTTCTATACAAACTGATCACCACTGACTTACACACTAAAGAGTGGAACTTTATGGTATGAAATTACCTCAATAAAGCTATTGTTTAAAGTAGGTGTAGTGGCTCAGATGCCACAGTGCAGGAGGCCAGGGTTCAATCCCTGGGTCAGCAAGATCGCTTGGAGAATGGGATGGCTACCCACTCTAGTATTCTTGCCTGGAGAATGCCATGGACAGAGGAGGCTGGTGGACCATAGTCCATGGAGTTTCAAGAGTCAGACAGGACTCAGCAACTAACACTTAAAATTTTTCCATGTTAAAAAAATTTAGTTAAAAAAAGAACAACAAAACTTTAGTTTTTCTTACTGAGTTACAATTAACATACAATATTAACTTTGTTTCTTTACTATTATTCAGCCCTCCTACTTTAATTCATTTTGAATCTATTTTTTTCAGGTATTTGTTCCTCTAAGTTTCTATATTTATAGGTATCACATTGCTCATATTTTCTTGATTAATCTCATCAGAGGGGACTTTTCAAATACTCTTCTGATTCTCTCCACCTTACAACAAGATATATTTTCTATTTCAGTAATTTCTGCTTTTCTTTCATGTTATTTTGTCCTTTTGATCTTTTCCTAGCTTTTTAGTGCCCCCCATCTTAGGTTCCAATATTTTAGTTGTACCCTACATACTCTGATATTTGGTATTTCCATTATTGTTCAGTTCTGTTTTCAAATTTCCCTTTATTATTTTAAATTTGACCCATGAGTTCTTTATATCTTCTTTACACTTTGTTTCTAAGTCATTTGCATTTTAGTTGAGAGAATATGGTCTATATTATTATCAATCTTTATCTTCTATAATTGATAGGTGCACTATTCACTGGTTTCACTACCACCACTAGATCCAAGTTTACTCATAGTGTTATTCACATCTTCTATTTCCATACTGATGTTTTGGCTGCTACATAACTGCATATCTATTTCTTCTTGTAATTATGTCATCCTCATTTTACTTGTACTTTCTTTCCTTCCAGTGTTTGTANCAGCAAAAAATGGTTAAATGTCTTTGTAGCTTACAACTGCTCTCATTTTATGCTGATGCTAGAAGGAACAAAAAAAATTAACATTGAAAAATAAATGCAGTTGTGCTGTTTTAAAAAACGAAATTTAGAACAATAAAGACAAAATAAATTTGCCAAGAGAACCAATGTTGCTAAACCTTAAACAAACAAACAAAAAAAATGGAATGAAGAAAAAAAGAAGTTTCCAGAGAGGAGGGGAATAAGTCCCTTTCAAAAGAAAACAAAGAAACAAAAAGCCAATTAGACAAAGAATATGATATCCAAAGTCAAATAGCTGTGCTGTCTGCTGGTTGACAAAAGACAAGGTCTTCAAATTGTGAGAGCAATTAGCAGATATTGTTTATCATCCCAACATTTGGACTTTTTTAAATTTAAATTTGTTTTAATTGGAAGCTAATTACAATATTGTATTGGTTTTGCCATAAATCTGTAATATGATTGTTTGGGAAGAGATCTTAACTTTTGTGGTCAATTTCATTCGTTAATAAAGAGTTTTATTTTCAAGTTCTAAGAAGTCAAATACAAGCTGATATCAAAATTGCGATCTCTCATTCAGTCTGAAGCGTCCCCACCTTCTCAGATTTCCGTCTGATCCTGTCTCTCCCCCAGCTCAGGCCTCAGATGTCTGTGGGAGGAAACGCTGGCGGATAGGTCTCCTCTTTCTGTGCGTGTCGCGCCTCCTCTACTGAGGACCCTTTCAGCTCTCCCGGGGCACGTGCCGCAGAGAGGGCAGGAGGCAGGCAGGGAAGGGCGCGGTTGGCCGCGGCGGGTCCTGCTGTANCAGGCAAGATCTGACCAATGTGGCTCATGCGGATGGCTCGGGCCCGTGGGTCACCAGAGCCCTGAAATTATCCTGTATCCAGCATGAATGGAGAACACCCCCAAATCAGCCTGTCAGTGCCATTCTGGTGGTCAGTTTTGAAAGATCTTTTTTCTGGTCAGCAGGAGGGGTCAGCTTACCTGGCTACCCATCTGAGACCGATTCAGGTAATGGGACGCCCAGATAACTCTATAGATTCAAGACCTGGAGCTACTCCAGGCATCCGGTAGGCCTTAAACAGAAGGAGATTTATAGTTGGAAAGCATCTACAAGGAGAAGAAAAACAGGCCTGTACCACACTGTTCCCAGTTGGGGCTCAGAGAGCCTACCTGGATGGTAGCTCTATAGGTGAGACATACAGTCCAAGGTACATCCTTCCTTTCTCTCCCCCTTGCCTTCCCTCCCCCACGCATGCCCATCACTAAGAGTAGTACTATCTGGCACCACAGCACGGAACCTAGCAAAGTCAAACTGAATTTTGCTTCAGGCTTTCACCTCAAACTTATGAGCAAATCAGACCTTCATTTAGTCCCAGCATTACAGATGTTCTGAATCTTTCCATACACTTATCAGCACAGAGAAAGCATTTACAGCAAAGTGGTTTAATTAATTTACTTTTAATTAAAGCCGATTCCCTTTTAAAGGGAGAGGTATTTTGGATAGCACATTTTCCTTTCCCAAAATAAGTGTTTGTTTACACTATTTTTGTCCCTGGGCTAGAATGAAGATGTTCAGTACTAAGACCAAAGTCACCTGGGAAGCACAAAATACATTTGTGTGCTCTTGTAAGTACTAGAAGATACTGGCAACAAGGTAGGTGTGAGGTCAAGCCCCATACCTGCCTCTTCCACACCCCAACCTGAAGCCCCAGAGGGCTCTTTCTGGCTCTCACCTCTGTCTACTTGTCAAGGAGTCCTGTCCAAGATCGGAATTTTTCGTCTCCTTCATAGCTTTGGACTCTGCTTCTCTCCCACCTTTACTTGTCCCAAGTCTTCTAAACTGGGCAGAGTCCAGGTGCACACTTTTAGGGAAAGGAAGGGCACAAGGTTTTGTGAAAAATCATTTTTCTAAATTTGAATATTAACTGACATTGATACACCATTGATACTGTGCATAAAACTGATAACTAATGAGAACATACTAAATAGTATAGGGAGCTCTACCTAAAGCACTGTGGTGACCTGAATGGGAAGGAAGCCCAAAAGGGAGGAGATATATATATATATATGTATGTATGGCTGATTCATTTTGCTGTAGAGTAGAAATGAGCAAATTATAAAGCAACTATATTCCAATAAAAATTAATTTTAAAAGTTTTAAGTATTAACAAATGCTACAATGTCTGCAATGTTTTCTCTTTGATTAATCCTGATATGAGGAGTGACTATTCCTCAAAGATATATAGGCAGTCTTTGACCTCACACATCTTTTACATGGTCTCCCTATTCTCCTATGTGGGATCTTCAGAACTTTGCTGATCAGGGTTTTCATACTCCAGTTGACAAACAAGTGTTAAGCCATGATATGCTGGTTCTGTCTGCCTCCCAGCGTTCTGTTTTTGGTAATCGTTATTTGTGGGTGTTTATCCAGAGGAACTAAAAAGCCTCTTGATGANTTTGGAGTTAATCTTTATTTTTTTGATGGCTACTGAGAAATCACAACTTATGTTTTTAACTCATCAAAATCTAATGCTCACCAATAAAGTCACAATTAGGAACCGTCTCTTAAACAGTTAAGTTCCCAGAAACACTTTAATTCCTATCACTCCTCATAAATATACTTTTTAAAATGCCAGATACTTTTACTGTAGCTTCCAATCACCCATCTCTGGGAACTAGGATTCTCATCTCTTAATAAACATCAAAGGAATAAAAGGGGGAGACTTCAGGAGATCCACTATGATCATCCGGTCCCAACACTTCATGGCAAACAAATGGGGAAACAATGGAAACAGTGACAGACTATTTTCTTGGGCTCCAAGATCACTGCAGATGGTGACTGCAGCCATCAAATTAAAAGACACTAGATCCTTGGAAGAAAGTGAAGTGAGTCACTCAGTTGTGTTCAACTCTTTGTGAACCCGTACAGTCCATGGAATTCTCTAGGCCAGAATACTGGAGTGGGTAGTCTTTCCCCTCTCCAGGGAAATCTTCCCAACCCAGGTCTCCCGCATTGTAGGCAGATTCTGAAAAGCTATGACCAACCTAGACAGCGTATTAAAAAGCAGAGACATTACTCTGCCAACAAAGGTCTGTCTAGTCAAAGCTATGGTTTCTCCAGTAGTCATGTATGGATGTGAGAATTGGCCCATAAAGAAAGCTGAGCCCCGAGGAATCAATACCTTTGAACTGTGGTGTTGGAGAAGGCTCTTGAGAGTCCCTTGGACTGCAAGGAGATCAAACCAGTCAATCCTAAAGGAATCAGTCCTGAATACTCATTGGAAGGACCGATGCTGAAGTCCAATACTTTGGCCACCAAATGCGAAGAACTGACTCATTGGAAAAGACCCTAGTGCTGGGAAAGATTGAAGGCAGGAGGAGAAGGGGACAACAGAGGATGAGATGGTTGGATGGCATCACCAACTGGATGGATAAGAGTTTGAGCAAGCTTTGGAAGTTGGTGATGGACAGGGAAGCCTGGCCTGTTGCAAGTCCATGGGGTAGCAAAGAGCTGGATACGACTGAGCGACTGAACTTAACTGAAAGAGGAGTCACTTTCTTGGTTTAATAAAANTAAGAGTTTGAGCAAGCTCTGGAAGTTGGTGATGGACAGGGAAGCCTGGCCTGTTGCAAGTCCATGGGGTAGCAAAGAGCTGGATACGACTGAGCGACTGAACTTAACTGAAAGAGGAGTCACTTTCTTGGTTTAATAAAAGTCAACAACAACAACAAAAGTTCCACTCAATTTTAAAGCCAAACCACCAACCTTATCAATAGCAACTGAAAGTTGCTTAGGGTGTATTTATTCACCTTTTAATTTTTCCAAGGGTTAATTAAATGAGTGAATGAATGAAATCTTACTGCTAAACAACTTTAACCTGTAGCTTGATATCTTTGTTTTCAAACAGCCAAAACCTGCAAGTTTTGATTTGACAACAAATACTGCATGCTCACTCTCTCCATACCAGGAGCAAAGGCAATTAAATGCATTATTAAACTGAGACCACCTGATTCCAAAACTATTCAAGGAACTCCGAAAAATGAGCACTAGTTTAGAAGGTTCAAGTTCTAGACTCAGCAAATACCAACCTCAAAACGGGGGTGGGGAAGCAGGGAAGATATCCATTGGGATCCAAAAACCGTTAAAAGGATTAAATCTCATTATCAAAGTCGAACTGTTTTTGCAAACTCTTCCCTCCTTACTAAGTGCCGAACAAAACCAGGTACCAAGGCACACGATCTGATTTAAAAGTTAAGAGACCATCAAGAGTTTTAGAGGAGCCTGCACGTGGTGCTATCAGGACTTTTGATTTCTGAGGTTACCGCCTGGCTGGAGGAATCTTTCCTGCATTCCAGGCTGAGGTTCCCTCCAAATGCAGGCTCCAAACGCCAAAGACCCCTTTAATCCCTGGCACACGTAACTTGCGACAGGCACTGGGCGCAGACTCATGGAGATATCCTTCTCCTGAACCTCAGCAATGGCAAAGTGGAGCTAGGGAGGTTGATCCAAACCCAGGGTTCTACATCATCCTCTAGCGACCCACCCAAAAAGAAATACAAAACCAATAAAATCAAAATTTCTCATTCGACTTTCTACTCTGTCCCACGTGGGTTGGTCCGTTTCTCCTAGGCCGGGCTATGCCCTCTCCGCTCACCGGAGGCCTTCGGCCAAGAGCACTAACTGCTGACAGACGCTCCATCACAGAATCCGGGACTCACCTCTAGCGTTCTAACCTCGGACCGGGAGAAGACAGTGCTTGGGGTTACTCGGCCGTCCGAGCTCGAACCCCTCACCGAGCCGGCGAGACCGCGCATGTTCTAAGCCGACAAGCTAGTGAAAGAACAGAATCCCGAGTCTCCCACTTCCTGGCTCTTCAACCAGGCACACGCACTCACCATAGCTGCGGTTCAGTGGTACCGTCCCTCCTCAAGATGCACAGGCGACGTCAGAAAAGAACTTTCCGTCGAGAAAAGTCGCAGGGAAGAAGTGGAAATGGCCGCTCGCGGCCGGAAGCGGAAATGACGTTAGAAAGAGGGCGGCTCTCCCCTTAAAGGGCACCAGCGCGAAACGTCTTCAGTTGTGGGAGAGGGACCGCCTTTGCCGTAGTTTTAGTGTCGTTCTATTACCTGTTATTGGCAGGAACAGTGAGTTCAATATCCAAAATATAACACACCAAAGCAAAGAATTTTAATGGTGTCATTCCATTGCTAGTTTATTTTGTAGCAATCTTTTTTTTAACTCTGCTACTGCTAAGTCACTTCAGTCGTGTCCGACTCTGTGCGACCCCACAGATGGCAGCCCACCAGCCTCCCCCGTCCCTGGGATTCTCCGGGCAAGAACACTGGAGTGGGTTGCCATTTCCTTCTCCAATGCANTAACTCTGCTACTGCTAAGTCACTTCAGTCGTGTCCGACTCTGTGCGACCCCACAGATGGCAGCCCACCAGCCTCCCCCGTCCCTGGGATTCTCCGGGCAAGAACACTGGAGTGGGTTGCCATTTCCTTCTCCAATGCAGAAAAGTGAAAAGTGGAAGTGAAGTCGCTCAGTCGTGTCCGACCCTCAGCGACCCCATGTACTTCAGCCCACCTGGGCTCCTCCGTCCATGGGATTTTCCAGGCAAGAGTACTGGAGTGGGGTGCCATTGCCTTCCAAAGGAATGGTATGGAGATAGTAATTGATAATCCTAAATGTTTTCATTCATATTCAGATATCTTTGTTAAATTTTCTGGTGAAGTGTGAAGTCCACCAGAAGTGGAATCCACCGAGTAGCGAATTCAGTGAAGTAGGGAATTCTTCCGGTTTGGGGATGGAGGTTGAGTTTCTGGCAGGTTGGGTTTGGAGATGTCTAGGACAACCCACTTTCTTCCCACCCAGCATACTGCTTTTTCCCTGAGCTGCTCCGAAGTTGCACTATTTAAACCTAGACTCATGCCTCATCACCTGTAAGAGGTCCTCCTGGATCCCTCACCACCTTCAAAAAGTTCTCCTGGATCTTTAATAGCCCTTACTTGTGTCTCTTCCCAAGACACCAGACGTGTCTTGGGACCATTTGGATCTAGCCAAAGCTAGACTGTAAGGGGTCAGTTCCAGGTGTTTCGTTTGGAAACCTAGAAGTAGAGATCCAGCAGGGCACTTGGGACTGATGAAGTGCAGCTCTTTAACTTCACAGATACTGAGGCCCAGAGTGGGTAAGTTGCTTGTCCAAAGCCACCTAACGACACAATGGCAGAAGCCAGAACCTGACCCTGGGATTTTTGGCTTTCAGCTTGGGTTACTTCCACCACATCTGGTTACTATGCTTGAAAAGCCAGCTGGATGGGTTTGAAGTGGCTCCAGGGCTGAACTTTTATTACATGAAAAATCCCATCAGACTTCATCCATGAAGTCTATGACATCCACAAATCTATGACTTGTCAAATGATAAAATTTGTCTCCAAATTAAGAAATTCCCACTGATGGCTCCTGTTAAAGAGGAGAACCTGTGATTTGGGCCCTGCTCCTCATCTTTCTTGGATGCAATTTTATATTTCCATGTTTGTTTGTTTTTAATATTTATTTGGCGGCACCAGGTCTTAGGGTTTTACTTGTGGCTCAGCTGGTAAAAAATCGGCCTGAAATGTGGGAGACTTGGATTTGATCCCTGGGCTGGGAAGATCCCCTGGAGAAGGGAAAGGTTACCCAGTCCAGTATTCTGGCCTGGAGAATTCCATGGACTGTATAGTCCATGGGGTTGCAAAGAGTCGGACATGAC
>SJYV01023286.1:0-14790 GCA_006410875.1 Neotragus pygmaeus | reverse complement strand
TAAAAATTTTGGATAGGTACTAGCTTTATGTAAGAAATGATCTGAAAGACAGTCCTGAGAAAATTCAACTTCACATAATAAACTATATTTTAATTTCTTAACCGATGCTACCAGCAGTGTTTAAAAATGAATTCCTGAAAATTAGTTATATTGAAATCCTGTTCTAACACTCCAGGACACATGAATTAACAAAGATAAGATGTTTTCAAAATCACATTCACAAAATATTTAATATATTTAATATTTATATGGTTAAATATTCAGAGTCTTATTTTGAAGGTGTTTCACATATAAGATGGACTTAAGGACTGAATAATTCAGTCATCAAACATTTAATGGAGACTTATGGATAAGGCACATTTTAATTGCTTGGAATTCAAAGATGAATAAGGCAGTGCTGCTAAAACATTGTTGGAGGGGGCTTATGTGTAAATAAATAATAGGGATATAATGTAATATACTCTTNTCAGTCATCAAACATTTAATGGAGACTTATGGATAAGGCACATTTTAATTGCTTGGAATTCAAAGATGAATAAGGCAGTGCTGCTAAAACATTGTTGGAGGGGGCTTATGTGTAAATAAATAATAGGGATATAATGTAATATACTCTTGAAGATGCTTGAGAGTCCCTTGGACAGCAAGGAGATCAAACCAGTCAATCCTAAAGGAAATCAACCCTGAATATTCACTAGAAGGACTGATGCTGAAGCTGAAGTTCCAATACTTTGGCCACCTGATGCAAAGAGCCAACCAATTGGTAAAGACCCTGATGCTGGGAAAGATTGAAGCCAGGAGGAGAAGGGGATGATGAAGGATGAGATGGTTGGATGGCATCATCGATTCAATGCCCATGAGTTTGAGCAAACTTCTAGAGATGGTGAAAGACAGAAAATCCTAGTGTGCTGCAGTCCATGGGGTCGCAAAGAGTTGGACATGACTGAGTAAATGAGCAACAACAATGTAATACATACATTTAGTAGACCATTGCTATGTCTGGGTCTGATGTGTTGGGAATGGATTAAAGTTCCCTGAGAGCTCAGTTGGTAAAGAATCTGCCTGCAATGCAGGAGACCCCAGTGCAATTCCTGTGTTGGGAAGATCCCCTAGAGAAGGGATAAGCTACCCACTCCAGTATTCTTGGGCTTCCTCTGTGGTTCAGCTGGTAAAGAATCTGCCCGCAATGTGGGAGACATGGGTTTGATCCCTGGGTTGGGAAGATCCTCTGGAGAAGGGAAAGGTTACCCACTTCAGTATTTTGGCTTAGAGAATTCCAAAGACTGTACAGTCCATGAAGTCTTGAAGAGTCAGACCCAACTGAGCGACTTTCACTTCACTTTAGAAGAACTAGTAGATCATTTTCACTAGAAAATTTGGAAGAATATTCCAGAGAATGGAAACAGCAAGAGACAAGATTTGCAAGCATACATGTGTGTAGATAGTTTGTGGTCCACAAATCAAACTTGGTTAGGGAAAGAACTAGTTGTTCAAGAGGCAAATGGTGTAGCTAAAAGTAAGGTGAGCAGAATGTTCATCTAAGTACTATGGAATTCTGGAGTTATAGAGCTGAGGAAAATAGAAATAGAATCCAGTGTAACTGAAAAGGACCCAATGGGGCCTTCCCAGGATAAGTAAAATAAAGGGTTAGTCACTCAGTCCAACTCTTTGGGACCCCATGGACTATCCATGGAATTCCCGGGTCAGAATACTGGAGTAGGTTACCATTCCCTTCTCCAGGGGATCTTCCCAACCCAGGTTTCAAACCTAGGTCTCCTACATTGTAGGCAGATTCTTCTGAGCTACCAGGGAAGCCTGTCCCAGCATAAGCCTTCCCCCATATCCATTGCTTTAGCTCTCTCTGGTACCTAGAGAAAGGTATCTGACGCACATTTCCTGAATTGTTTTGCAGATGTGAAAACCCCCACCAAATGTCAGATGTTAACTGATAATCATGGGCACACAGCCCCAGGCCTCCTGGAGCCTCAAGATTGATAATATTAACCCCTGTGACACTGCCCTATTCCCTTGTCATCAGCCAATCAGGGATTTGTGCACAAGCTAATCTTGTCCCTGCAACACTCTCCCCTCACCTGGCTTTTAAAAATGCTTTGCTGAAACCCTTGCACTGATGCCTTATATACATTTAATTTTCATTAGTCTTTGGGAAAAGGAGAGTGGTATGTTTGTTTTAATAGTAAGGTTAGAAAAACTGTCATTTTTAGATGACAAACAAACAAAACAAAACCTTCTGGGGTTTCTAGAACATAAGCCTCCCATTTTTGCATGGCAGTATAATAAACCTTTCTCTGCTCCAGACTCTGATGTTTGGTTTGTTTGGCCTCACAATGCGTCAGGCACAGGAACTTCGGCCAACATCAGCAGTCAGAGTGAGTCAGTGAGCACTTGGGAAAAGCAAATGTGAAGGTCAAGTTGAGCATGCATAATTGTATCATTCCAGTTCGAGCTTTACAACTGGTTTGGGTTATCTTTGTAGTTTGTTCAGTTCTCCATACATGTATCCAGTGAAATAACTGATTCAGAGAGTCTCTAAGCCTAGTCACAGTTTTAAAAGACAAGCTGGAGTTCTGAGATAAATGTTTTGGTTGTTGCTGGATGTTTGCAGTGTTGCACACATTATCAAGTATAGGTGTAGGGTGTCGTCAGAGAAACCAAGTAGAAATCAATGATATGAACAGACGTTTGGTACTCAATTTAATAACTGTCAAGAATTTAGAGAGTCTTGAGGTGTTTATTTAAAACTCACTTACTTGAGTGGATAATTAGCATGCATTTAAAAATATATAACACTACTTCCCTAGTGGCTCAGATGGGAAAGAATCTGCCTGCAATGCAAGAGACCCTGGTTCAATCCCTAGGTCTGGAAGATTGGCTGGCAAAGGGAATAGCAACCCACTCCGGTATTCTTGCCTGGAGAATTCCATGGGCTGAGGAGCCTGGTGGGCTACAGTCCATGGGATTGCAAAGAGTCGAACACAACTGAGTGATTAACACTTTCACCACTAATTAAATGTCTCTCCTGTATAAGAATTTCCCAAGATATGAGTTCCAGGTCCTCAAGATAGGAGTTAAGAACTCACTTTTCCATTTCCTTTGCAGCTGGGGCTTAACACATGACATCAACTCCATCATTTAGAAGGATCTGATGATAATTTCATTCAATATTTCAGCAGAAAATTCACTGAAGGAGGAACACACATGGTGTGTGGGGGGAGAGTATCTATTTTTTCAAGGCAGCAATTGAGGTCCTGCTAGGGGAATCCCTGCTCAGTTTTAATGATGTTAGTTCAAGCACTCACGACACTGATGGCAGCAACCAGTTCGCTTGTGTAATTGGGGATTTAAGTCACTGGTTTAGCCTCCAGGGGTGGTTCTTCACCTTCCCGAAAAGTCAACATGCTACCTATAGTAAACTTCTTTCTGCTTAAACTAACAAGAAGGGGATTCTAGACTTTACATCTTAGAATCCTTTCTGCTCAAGTCACTTGACTTCCTTCTCCTTTGACTTCTCCTTTTTGGATAACGGACCAGCTACCTACCAGTATTCTGGCCTAGAAAATTCCATAAACTGTATAGTCCCTGGGGTCGGAAAGTCAGACATGACTGAGCATGACTTTTTTTTTTGCTGAACTCTGTGTCAGATAGATGGGTAGAGATATCCATCGTGAATCAGTGCCAGAATACTATTCTTGGAATAAATAATGCAAATTTGGGGGGTGATCTTTCAATGGCTTCCCTGGTGGCTCAGATGGTAAAGCATCTGCCTGAAATGCCGGAGACCCGGGTTCAATCCCTGGGTTAGCAAGGTCCCCTGGAGAAGGAAATGGGAACCCAATCTAATACTCTTGCATGGAAAATTCCATGGACAGAGGAGACTTGTAGGCTACAGTCCATGGGGTCACAAAGAGTCGGATATGACTGAGCGACTTCACTCACTCACTTCAATGATGACAAAAGTGCCCACTGTCCATAATAAAGCATCTCAGGACTGAGCAGTGAGTCAATCTGGTATTATGAGGGGTTTTCTTCTCTCTGTCATCTCACTCCAAAATTTAACGTAGAAAATTGTTCTAAGCAAATAACTGGCAGAACTTAAGATCTCTTGAGAGAGAGACTGACTGATGGAAAAGATAAGGAACAGAGGAATCAGAAAGAGTAGGGAAAAAGTGGATCTATGATGAGAACAAAATATAAAAACAATCGAAAGAGAACAAGATGACAGAAAGTATATTGGGGTTTGATACTTGTCTGCCTGGAACTTTGGAATGGAAAGGCTTCTCTATGTTTAAATATATGCCCCTGTACCTTCAACTGTAACATTCACTTGCAATTTATGTATTTATTTGATCCATTTAGATAGATTTTTAAAATTCTTTTCATAATTTTTTGGTCATCAGTGCACAAATTTTATACTTCCTTAGTATAAAAGACATTATCCCATTACATTACCCCTTTTACATATAAACATACATTATCCCATTTACATATATTGTAATTAGTCTCTGGAAGGACTGACTTCTGTCATTTTGCTGTTTGCTTGGCTAGTATGTTTCTTTTTTTAAAAATATTTATTTAAAAATTTTATTTATTTTAATTGGAGGTTATAAAATAAATTTATTTATTTCAATTGGATGTTAATTACTTTACAATATTGTATTGGTTTTGCCATACATCAACATGAATCCACCACAGGTATACACGTGTTCCCCGTCCTGAACCCCCCTTCCTTCTCCCTCCCCATACCATCCCTCTGGGTCGTCTCCGTGCACCAGCCCATTAATTACTATTCTCTGCCATTGTCTCCTTTACAATGGAAGTGTCAAGCATGGGTAATCCACCAAGACATTAACCTCATTGCCTGGTTTGCATCCTCCTCCTGTAGTCCTCATCTTTTAAATTGTACTCTACTTGCTTTCCCAGCCCTGTCCTCTCCTTTTCCTGAAAAATCACCCTCCCTTTGTCTCCACTTACACAGGCTTTCACAAGGGTATTATATTTCTAAAGGTTCACATTCTCCATGTATCCTTAATGGGATTTTGCTTTCTCAAGGTATAATACCCCTGGATGGGGCAGACTTTTGATCTTCTTTTTCCCTGTCTTCTGATTCTGCCCCACCTCTACAATTCCAATGAGAGACATCTTCAGTTTTCCTTGAACCTATGATCTTACAGTGTGTGGCTTGATAGCATAATATGGGGCCTTAACAGAGCCTCTCTTCCTGTGTATGATTATCTGGATGCAATGTATATTTATACAGAGGCTGACATGGCCAGTAATGTGTGTAGAGATCTACATGACTGTATTCTATGGAGTTATACAACAGAAAAAGTCACAAGTCTCTGGGTATCCTAGCCATGGCGTGCATTCTCCAAAATAGCACTTCTCACTACTTTTGTCCATGGAGTGCCCCATGCGAGATGTGTTTCCAAAGGAGAGCCGCCTACTAGCAATTTCAGTATGTTCATTTTTTTCTTCAGGAGTGTGATGCCAAATGTACTTCCTATCAAAGAGATTAGAGGGAATAAGAGGCATCTGCTTTAAATGTAAATATGCCAATCATTCAAAAAGTCACTCTCATTGATAACATCCTTCTGAAAGGCTGATTAGAACACACTGGAAAGAACTGAGACCTTAGCTAAGATTCTGTGACTGGATTTCTTGTCTACCTCTTAGCTCTCTCCCTCATTTGTCTTCTTACCCTCTTGTAATTGCTTCCTCTTTTGGCATGTATTTCACAATAGTGTAAAAGATACTCTTAGTAATGATGCCTTTTTAAAATTACATGACACAGTCAGCTCTTCTGAGCTAGGAAGGAATGAGGTATCTGAATTCTGTCCATCCATCCTTACCTGGACTCACTCACCCATGTAGGACTTAACCTGATAAGGTCTTCTGGAAACAGATAAATAAGACACTGACCGAAATCTTCACCTGACTCTTCATTTCAGGAAACCTGGACTTATGCTTTTGATCAAACACTGACCTTTAGCAGGTAGCCAGCATCTTCACTTTGTGAAGGTCAAAACTGTGTGTGCTCAGTTGCTCAGTCATGTCTGACTCCGTGTGACCCCAGGGACTGTGGCCCACCAGGCTCCTCTGTCCACAGAACTTTCCAGACAAGAATACTGAAGTGGGTTGCCATTTCCTACTCCAGGGGATATTACTGACCCAGGGATCAAACTGGAGTCTCTTGCATCTCCTGCATTGGCAGATGGATTCTTTACCAATGAGCTACTAGTGAAGTCCAAAGATCAAAAGAGGACTCTACTAAACATAGCTCATTGTAGTAGCACAGGTGAGCTAGAATGCTCCTAATGACAAACCAGTGTAATTATGTCTTCCTTCTCTTATTCTGTGATCTCCTTACTTGCACACCTTGAGGGCTGCTGCTAATGACTATTAGCGATACATGCAGTGGAGGGTTCTCCCTTGTCTTTTCATCAAATCAGTGGAAATCAGATATATTCATGATGGAGACATTCATGCTTTGTATGTATCTTCAAAAAGACAGAGCCACCTTGTATTTCAGTTTTTATGTAAAACTTACATGTGATGAGATGCACATATTTGTACACCTACCAGTAGGGGAATGGGAGGACTTAGAGGGTTTGTGTACCATTATGTTTTGTTATGATAATTTTTTGTAATTTACAGAACGTGTATTATTTTAACTGAAAACATAATTCAACCTAAACGGAGTCTTCTAGAATCTTCTTAACATAATACAAAGTTTTACATAGTGCCTATATATAATTTTCAGTTTATAATTGTGCTGCAGTCCATGGGGCCACAAAGAGTTGGACATGACTGAGTGACTGAATTGAATTGAACATATGTATATATATATATATATATATATATATATATATATAGGCTTCCCTGGTGGCTCAGTGGCAAAGAATCTGCCTGTCCATGCAGGAGACTTGGGTTTGATCCCTAATCTGAGAAGATCCCACATTCTGCGGCATCCATGCTCCACAACTACTGAGCCCATGCTCTAGAGCCTGAAAGCCGTAAATACTGAGCCAATGTGCTGCAAGCCCTGAAGTCTGCGTGCGCCAGAGCTGTGCCCTGCAATAAGAGAAGCCACTGCAATGAGAAGCCTGTGGACCACAGCTAGAGAGTATCCTCCACTTGCTACAGAAAAGCCAGAACAGCAACAAAGACAAAGTAAATAAATAGATAAAACTATTAAACATATATATGTATATAAAATTACCTCCCTAGAATTTTAACTTTTAATCTGTTAAAATTTAATGAGAAGCTAAAATAAATATACTTGCTTTAACTGGCTGTTGCATGACATTTTTTAGAACATACGTAAAGATATTAACTTTCTCATCCATTTAAAATACATTTTCATTGGTGGTGGTTTCAAATGAAATTTATCCACTTGTTTCTGTAACTCTGATATTGTGCAGTTTTTCTTTCTGAAGTTGTCATAAATAAGAATGGGCTTTGGTTTTAGCTGGTGTCATTTTATATGACTGAAAGAGGTTAGTTATTGCAGAGTCTAAGTGGAAACATGTTGGTAAATTGACACTCATCAGAAAGACCCATTTATTATTTCTGTGTCTAATTAAATATAATAAATCCACTTCAAGAGGCTTTACTCATGTGATGTATAATGCTGTCTTCACTCCATAATTGAACGGCATGCCCTTTATCATCATGCTTTTGTAGAATTGAATAAAAAGCTGTGTAGTCAGTCCTGATGACATGGACTAGATTCTTATTTCTGGGTATAACAATGGATGAGGAGCTTTTCTAGGTAGTCTGAAATATTCTCGTATTACGATATGTAGTCTGTAGGATATGTAGTCTGTACTAAGGTGCAGATATCTTGATTTTTTTTTAACAGAGTATTAATTTTGGGCTTGAATTTGAGTGCAGTAAATTTTGAGTTTTGTGAGTCCCATTTATTATTTCTGTGTCTAATTAAATATAATAAATCCACCTCAAGAGGCTTTACTCATGTGATGTATAATGCTGTCTTCACTCCATAATTGAACAGCATGCCCTTCATCATCATGCTTATGTAGAATTGAATAAAAAGCTGTGTAGTTAGTCCTGATGACATGGACTAGGTTCTTCTTTCTAGGGATAAAAAAGGATGAGGAGCTTTTCGAGGTAGTCTGAAATATTCCCATATTATGATATGTAGTCTGTAGGATATGTAGTCTGTACTAAGGTGCAGGTATCTTGATTTTTTTTTTTAACAGAGTATTAATTTTGGGCTTGAATTTGAGTGGAGTAAAATTTGAGTTTCATGAGTCTTTAACAACTGATTTCCATGCAAGTCTTTGGCTTCCCTCCATGACTGAGGCTGTGGGTGGCTGGTCCTACCTCACTCAAAGGTGGCTTTTTCTGCATCTTCTTTGGTGGGACCAGCCCTCTAATGTACATGTTTATGCTATTGCTGTTCAGTTGCTCAGTAGTGTCTGACTCTTTGTGCCCCATGGACTGCAGCATGCCAGGCTTCCCTGTCCTTCATTATCTCCCAGAGTTTGCTCAAATTCATGTCCATTCAGTCAGTGATACCATCCAACCATCTCATCCTCTGTCATCCCCTTCTCCTCCCGCCCTCAATCTTTCCCAGCATCAGGGTCTTTTCCAAAGAGTCAGTTCTTCCCATCAGGTGGCCAAAGTATTGGAGATTCAGCTTCAGCATCAGTCCCTCCAATGAATATTCATGACTGATTTCCTTTAGGATTGACTGGTTTGACCTCCTCATAGTCCAGGGTATTCTCAAGAGTCTTCTACAGCACCACAATTTGAAAGCATCAATACTTTGTGGAACTCAGCCTTCTTTATTTTCTAGCTCTTACATCTGTACATGACTACTGAAAAAAAAACATAGACTTGATTATATGGAATTTTGTTGGCAAAATGATGTCTTTGTTTTTTGATATGATGCTTAGGTTTGTTATAGCTTTTCTTCCAAGGAGAAAGTGTCTTTCGGCTGCAATTCCTGTCCACAGAGTTTATGCTGAAGACAACATAGTTTTTACTGTTTCATAGCTTCCCAAGGTGACATCATTACCATCAGCAAGGTGACACCTATCTAGAAGCTACTATTAATATTTTTTTGCTCAATATGTGTCAATTACATACACATGCACTCTTGTATATACAAGACTATATACTCTTATCTGTACATACACATATATAACACATTGCATAAGGCATAGCACAAATAATTTTATTTTCTATAATTAGTGACATTTCAAGTGTGTACATGTAAAAAAGTTATTAATAAGAAATTAATATTTTCACATAATATTATCCTGAAAGCAGTGTCTTTATAGTCTTAAGAAAAAAAGATAAGCAACCAACCAAAAAACAATTCAAAAAATACAGTACTCTTGCCTGGAGAATCCCATGGACAGAGGAGCCTGGCAGACTATGGTCCCTGGTTGTAAAGAGTTGGACATGACTGAATTGACTGAGCACAGCAATGTGATCATAAATGTCCTTAAAAGGGGAAGAAAGAAGAAATGAACTAGAGACATAGAGACTTAAGAAGGGCTCAGCCCAATATTACTGGCTTTGAAAATGGAGAGGGGTCATGGCCCAAGGAATGTAGGCAGCGTTTACTAGGTAGAAAAGGTGAGAAAACACATTCCTCCAGAGCTTCTAAAGGATACACCCTGTCAACACCTTGACTTTAGTCTAGTGAGACCCATTTCAAATTACTGATTTGCAGAACTGTAAATGAAATAAAACAAACTACAAAGTTAGTGAAAATTTGGGCAGGGAATGGAAATCTATTACAACAGATAAAATGGTGTGGTAATAGTTGGACTTTCATATACTGTCTTGAGCAGAGAGTAGAACTATAGAATACCATTCCAACTGGCTTCTAGCTATCTCAGTCTAAAGTTTTCACTTTTTTGTGTAACCTAGTATGGAGATATTGACAGTGTGTCTATTTTTTTTTTTTTTTTGGCAACTCCATGGGTCTGTAGGCTCCAGGGACTGTAGCCTGCTAGGCTCCTCTGTCCATGGAATTTTCCAGGCAAGAACACTGGAGTGGGTAGTCATTTCTTTCTCCAGGGGATCTTCCCAACCCAGGGATTGAACCTGGGTCTCCCAACTTGCAGGCAGATTCTTTACCACCTGAACCACAAGATAAGCCGTACAGCTCAGTATAAATGAGTGGGTGTTTTTCAGTGGATTCAGTGAATATATTGAAGTAAAGTAATGGGTGTAATTTACTGTAAATCAAGCAAGCTTGCAAACTATTTCAGGTCACTGTGTTCAGGCTGGGTTAGGCTGTAGGGACAGTTAAGGATAATCACTGTTTTAGTTTTGTCACGGGAGAACAGCTCAGCTCATCCATCACTTGCTTAATTCTTTGCAGGCACCAGATGAAAAGCAGTACTTTGGATCTTACCATTAAATTTTGAAGCAAAATTTTTATTTAAAGAAAAACACACGTCAACAAAAGGTTGACACTAAGAGATATGTTATAATTGATGGGTAATTGGCCACAGAAAATCCTTGCTTTGACAGCCAGAAGATAATCTTTAAACCAAGTTACTGCAGCTAGTGAAAGAGGGTGACTCTGAAAGAGATAAAAATGCCAGGAAGCAAAAGTTGCATGAGGAATGTGCTAATATTTCCTGGGCTTAAAGTTATCCTTTTTCCTGCCTAAATCTGACAAGAAAAACCTATTAGATATATATTTTTTCTAGTTGTTTTTTTGGTAGACTCTGTTCACAGATCCTCAGTACACTGACGGAGAGTGACACGACCCACTCCTCAAGTCAGTGCTTCCTTGACACATGACAGAGAAAACAGAGAACTATCTCGAGTCAGGGGAATGACTCTGAAGACGTGTGCGCAGAATAAGCTCAGGAGACCCTGGATTCTCGTTTTTGAAGTGACTAATTCTGTGCTCAATAAGGTGACTCACATAGATGTTTTAAAGTTGGCTACTGTAGTGACTCAGAGGACAATGCAGAAACCAACATCGGAAGGACGGAGCGTCTACTCTCCCTGTCCAAGATCAAGGAGTTTCCAATAAGGTAATTGAGAGAAATTGCTGATCAGTTTCAGAGCCACTCTGCACCATCATGTGCTCAACAGCTATAACTCCTGTGACCTTGAGTTCTATGTGTGCCCACTTACATCTCTCTGTTTAAATTAATTGCATACCATGAGGCGGGGGTCGCTCTCTTTTTCTGGAGAAGGAAATGGCAACCCACTCCAGTACTCTTGCCTGGAAAATTCCATGGACTGAGGAGCCTGGTAAGCTGCCATCCATGGGGTCACAAAGAGTCGGACACGACTGAGCAACTAACACTAACAAACATATATATATATATATATATATATATGTATGTATGTATTGAACTATACAGCATAAATTTATTTTTGATTACTACTGGTCTTTGTAACACCTACAATTGAATAATTGCTCTGTATCTTATTTATGAGACTATCTGAACTGGGTGAAAGCATTTGCTTTTGAACCAGTAAGGTGAAACAAAGGGTAAACAAATTTTTTTATAAAACAGTGCCTAACAGGAAGCCTGGCGTGCTACAGTCCATGGGGTCACAAACAGACATAACTGAGGGACTGAACTGATACTGATACTGATAACATAACGTAATTCTATTTGAGTGTCATCCCTCATGTTAAGAAGGGGGCATAACAAAAGTAATAATACAATAATGATAATGTTAAATATTATCATGCACAAGATATTTAGAAGGACTTAAGTGGATTATCTGAGTTTCCCTGATGGCTCAAATGGTAAACAGTCTGCCTGAAATGCAGGGGACGTAGGTTCTATCACTGTGTTGGGAAAATACCCTGGAGGAGGAAATGGAAACCCACTCCAGTGTTGTTGTTTGAAAAATTCCATGGACAGAAGAGCCTGGCAGGCTACAGTTCATGGAATCACAAAAGAGTCTGACACCACTGAGTGACTAACACTTAAGTGTATTATCGAATTGAGTATTCAAAAAATACCATGAGGAATGGACTACTATCATCTCCATGATGAGGAAGTCCCAGCTGAGAGATACTGGTAACTTTTTCAAACTCAGTTAGTAATAGAATAATAGAGTCATAATTTGAACACAGGTTGGTCTGATCATAAAGGGCCAGGTTTAAGAAGTATGCTATCATAGGAAATCCAGGCATTGGGCCATAGCCAGACAGTATCTGCATTTTTTTATATTTTGATCCTCTCCCATTCTCTGAATGCTGAAATCCTCCAATATTTGCTGAGATGGGACCTCAGTCCAACACGTCTACATTTCTAATTTTGTAGACATATAATACGAGGCATAGAAAAGCAAAGGTATGTGTGTACATTGTGATTGACATCCTTGTATTCTTGGCTCAGCCTCTCTCTCAGTCTCCTAACTTCCTAATCTTCCTCATGTGCCTCAGTGTTGTTAAGAGGCTTAAATAGAGGTGTTTACCTTACATCTGACATTTTCCTTCTCGGTCCTAATCTTGAGCATATCAATAAACCCTGACTCATAAACCAAAGAACCTGAGTGAGTGGGACAAAAAGTTGTGCATTTCCAGTTAATGCAGAAATTTGATGGGACGTCCATGTTGGTCCTGGGGTTAAGAATCTGCATGCCAACTCAGGGGACATGGGTTCGCTTCCTGGTCCCGGAAGATCTCATGTGATGAGGAGCAGCTAAGTCCACTCACTGCAACTTCAGAAGCCCATGGTGCCTTGAGCCCATACTCTGCGACAAGAGAAGCCTCTGCAGTGCAAAGTCCAAGCACTGCAACTAGAGAATGTTCACCAAGACTGGGCACAAGCAAAAAATAAATAAACAAAAAAGAATATGCATACTCTTCTAAAAATAAATGAAATTTGGTGAGATAAGGAAAACCTGGCAAATGCCTGGGCCTCCACATAATGCTTTATTTAGTGGCATTCAAAGTAGAATATTTGTAATGTCACTGTTTCAAAGTGATGGCAAAACCAAAGCACAATGTAGACAGGCTGAGAGGATTGATGATCTTTTAGTCAGCCAGCAGATGGCCAATGCAGTTCAGCAAAGGAACATGAAAGAAACTGATCACAGATGTTATATGCTAATAATATGAGGTTTGGATGGGAAAACAGATTTTCTTATGGCTATTATGTGAAAATAATGAAAACCATTAGCTTAATGCATAAGTAGCAAATTCCATTTTTAATATTCACTGAATTATACGCATGCATATGTTTTAATAAATAAGGCATTGTTTAGTATATTTGATGTAGTCTGAGAGTTCTTATGCTAGGCCATATGCATAAGGAGTTATTATATGGCTCTAAACACAAGAGATTGGAAATTTCTATGGGAGAGTTTTACCATTTAGGCATATTCAAGCTGAAATACAAGAGACTTCATCTTGGGAAGGATCAATAAGGCATTGCCATTAGAACAGAAAGCTATATATATATATATATATATATTTATATATATATATTTAGGTGAAAAGTTCCCAAAGTAAGACTAATATACACTTAAATTGAATCTGTAGTTTGTTTACAGCTGCTTAAACAGAGTATCATGGACTAGATGGCTTAAACAGGTCAATTAAATAACATAAATTTGTTTCTTTGTGGTTCTAGAGGCTAGAAGTCTGAGATTGAGGTGTCAGCTGGATTGATTTCTTCCAAGGACTCTTTCTTTTGCTTGTAGAAAGCCACCTTCTCTTTTTGTGGTCTTCATTCTGAATGTGTTTGTGTCCTAATCTCCTCCCCTTCTTTTGAGGAAATCAGCCATATTGGATTATAGCCTTGGTGATTACCTCTCTCTTTTTTTTTTTTAACTCAGTGTCCTCTTGAAAATTTGGCCTCCAAATATAGTTACATTCTGAGGTCCTGATGGTTAGGACTTTAAATAACATGAAATTTGAGGGGGCTGAAATATAACCCATAACACTGTCTTATAATACAATCAAGGAAATAATTTCATGTGTTGTAACCTGGTATTGTTCCTATTGAATAAATATTAATTGAAATGTACTATGTTATGTGCTAGATATAGTTATGTTGAAGTTTACAATTATAATAGTCCAGAGTTTGCAGTCTAACTACATCAGCAAATAATATTCTCATTTCTCACTAACATGGGCTAGATTCTTGGTGCTTCATCCCTCTTCCTCCCCAGAGGTAGAAATTATATTTCTTGTAGACTAAGGCCCATTTTATGGTTCCCACATTCATTAACTCATTCATTTATTTATCAAACATTTATTGGATATACTAGAGTTTATCATTGCTTCTTTATCTGCTTCAACACTGATGGTTGGATTAGATTATAAACTACAAATGATGTGATTAAAAATAATGAAAATAAGTGGGTGTTTACTATGGGATCAGGATATCTCAAGGTTGAATTCAAGGTGTCATCTTGGCTGAATTCTTACCCTAAGGATCTGGCGAAAAATTTGCTTTCAGATTGTTGGCAGAATCCAGTTCCTTGTGGTTCCAAGACTGAAGTCCCTGCTTCCTTGTTGACTGTCAGCCAGGGGAACACTTCCAGCTCCTAGAGACTACCTGCATTTCTTACCAGCTGGCTTTCTCCCTCTTCAAACCAGCAACAGCCGATCAGATCCTTGTCATGTTTCATATCCCTGGCTTCTGCCATTCTCTTACTTCTAGATCCAGATTTAAAGGATTAGCTTAATCCTAATTCATATAATTCATATGCTTACACTAACCCTACCCACATAAGCTCCCTTTCTTAAGGACAACTGTATCATATAATATAATCTAACTATAGAAAGAAAATTCATCTTGC
>SJYV01023281.1:125568-159534 GCA_006410875.1 Neotragus pygmaeus | reverse complement strand
AGGAGATCAACCCTGAGATTTCTTTGGAAGGAATGATGCTAAAACTGAAACTCCAATACTTTGGCCACCTCATGCGAACAGTTGACTCATTGGAAAAGACTCTGATGCTGGGAGGGATTCGGGGCAGGAGGAGAGAGGAATGACAGAGGATGAGATGGCTGGATGGCATCACTGACTCAATGGACGTGAGTCTGAGTGAACTCCGGGAGTTGGTGATGGACAGGGAGGCCTGACATGCTGCGATTCATGGGGTCACAAAGAGTCAGACACAACTGAGTGACTGAACTGAACTGAACTGGATTTATGACACATGGAATTTCCTTTCTTTTTCTTTTTAAAAGTATGGTTGTTTCTTTGAATTTTTTTCTGGAGTTTGTATATTTAACTAATTTATTTGTAACTGGAGAAGAGTTCTCTCATGTAGCACTTTATACCATATTCTAAATCTTTAGCAGGTGACACTATTCACTGGTGTTTCTAATGTACAATTTGTACTGTCTATTCATTCATTCCACAAATCTTGTTTCTGTGTGTACTTTGTAGCAGGCACTATTCTAGGTGCTTGGTATACAGCAATGAAAAATGTTTGAAAAAATGTTCTGAGCTCATGAAGCTTACCTGCAGAGAGAAGGAAACAAATATTATGAACTAGAGTTACATGGCTTAATATGAAGACATCTCAAAAACACAATTGTATAAAAAATAAGCTCCAAAATAATATTCATGGTACAATATCCATTTTACAAGGTTAAATACATGTAACCTAGGATTATTTATGGATACATCATAGCTAGCAAACTAATGAGACTTGTGTCTGGTCCACGGGTCAGGAAGATCCCCTGGAGAATGGAATGGCAACCACTCCAGGATTCTTGCCTGGAGAATCCCATGGACAGAGGAGACTGGTGGGTTCCATAAAGTTTCAGAGTCGGACATGACTGAGTGACTAACACTTTCACTTTCCTGTCGACTTTCAAGCTTAAATATATTTACCCTAGTATTATTTATGGATACCTCATAGCCAGTAAACTAAAATTATGCAGAGGAAGAACTACCATATTCAGAAAGAGGTAACCTGTGGAAGGAAGGGAGAAATTAAGCCCAGGAAGAACAACACAGGAAGCATCAGCTGCCTCCCTAATGTATTAAGTCTTTGAAAATAATTTATATGTGAAGCAAAAGTGGCAAAATGCAAAAATTTAATAAAATTGGTTGTTGTTACACTTTGTTTTTGTTTAGTCTCTAAGTCGTGCCTGACTCTTTTGAGACCCCATTGACTGTAGCCTCCCAGGCTTCTCTGTCCAGGGGGAAGCCCAGCCAAGAATAATGGAGTGGGTTGTCATTTCTTTCTCCAGGAGATCTTCCCACACCAGGGATAGAACCCATGTCTCCTGCATTAGCGGGCAGATTCTTTACCACTGAGCCACCAGGTTAATATAATATGTTCTGCATTTTCTGGGTGACTGAAATAATTCATTATAAACCAAAAATGCTAAATGGCTTTTAAGTGAGAGTTAAAAAATAATAGAATAATGGACTAGAGATTGTCATGCTGAGTGAAGAAAGTCAGGCAGAGACAAATATATGATACTGCTTATATGTGCAATCTGGAAAAAACATTATAAATGAACTCATTTGTAAAACAGAAATAGAATCACAAATATAGAAAACAAACTTATGGTTAGCAATAAGGGATAATAGTTGGGAGACTGAGACTGATATATACTTATTACTATATAGAAAATAGAAAACTAATAAGCCCTACTGTAGAGCACATGGAACTCTATTCAGTAGTCTCTAATGACTTGTATGGGAAAATAATCTTAAAAAAGAGTGGACATATCTATATGCATGGGCTTCCCAAGTGGTGCTAGTGGTAAAGAACTTGCCTGCCAATGTAGGAGATGTCAGATATGTGGGTGCCATCCCTGGGTCAGAAAGATCCTCTGGAGTAGGAAATGACAATCCATTCCAGGATTCTTGCCTGGAGAACTGCATGGACAGAGGAGCCTGGTGGGTGGGCTACAGTTCATGGGGTCTCAGAGAGTCCATTATGACTGAATCCATATACACACATGTATATGTATAACTGACTCACTTTGTTGTACACCAAAAACTAACATGACATTATAAATCAACCATACTTCAGTAAAGCTTATAAGAGAAATAGATTACATAATGTGTTGGAAGATGAAAGTTATATGGAAAAGAGAAGAGAAAAAGTAGAACAGAGTAAGTTATGTCAGGAAGGTTGGGTGGGGGACAGGTTAGGCATGGTAGTCAGGTAGTGTCCACTGAGAAGCACCTCAGAGGTAACAGAGATTTGAAGGAAGACTTGAATGAGATGACCTCCTTCCCATGCAAGACACCACTTGCTTTGCTGGAACCGAGGTGGTAGTCCTAGGAGAATCTGTGTGAGTGTTTATACCAGGAGAACTGGTAGGACTTAGCAATGAGACAATCTGGATAGAGTGCACATCACGTGGGTGGTGGATGTGGCCACCTTTCAGTGAGAAAGGAGATATGAGGAGACAAGTTCCAGGAGAAAGATAACAAGGCCTTAAGTTCTTTAGGGGAAGCAAAATTTAGCCTGGAAGTTCAGTCAAAAGAAAATTCTTCTATGTGTTCTTCAGATAAGAAACAAAAATTTATGTGCAGGACATATCTTCAACTATATTTTTCAATCAAATAGTTTTTTTTTTTGATGAATTCTCCTTCATGTAACCTGAAAATACTATAGAAAGTGAGTATCTGTGAAAGCAATTCTGCAGTGATCAAAACTGTCATTCGAGTAATAATCCTTTAACTGCCTCTCCTGGTTTAGGGATAAATTTTAGAGTACTTAGGCTTAGACCCAGAGGTATAGAGTAATTTCAGTTATGCCAGTTAATGCCACTTCAGTTTCCTCCCCATCACACCAGCCCCTATCTAGTTCTCTCTCCAGAGCCTTGTAAGACTAAGTGTAATCCATCTTCACATGGTAGGCAGTTATCATAATCCCCCCATCTCTTTTTCTTGTGTTAATGACACTAGTTTTCTCAACTGTTCTTTATATGAGCCATGGAGTATCTTCCAGGCCACCTCCACTTCCACCACTCTCTTTTAGCAAAGCTATTTTATGTGTCACTATCTTAAATCCCTAGAAGTGTTTTGACAGCACATAATACCATGATCCTATATTAATGCACTCCAAGATTATATTGATATTTCAATTAGTATCAACACATAATTTTCACATGAACAACTACCATGCCTGTTTCTGCAATCCTATTAACAGTAGAAAGGTTAGAACCATGAGAACACCCTTTCACTCACTATTAGGTACATCCAAATTTTCTTTGAATGTAGTTGTTCAATAAGTAATGCATATTCTAAAACTTGTTAACATCCAGGTCACATTTGCATCTTGTTTGAAAGATTGTAAAAGAATTTATCAAATGCTTCACTACATTTATCTCACCCCTTGTATATTATAATATTTTTCATAAAGAAAATAGAATAGCTTTGTGAAACTCATTCTTGGTAATCTATGCTGACTTCATGTAAAAATTCTCACTTTTTTCCCCCTAAAGTTTCACATATCACATATTTCAAAATCTGCTCTAGAAATAGATGTAAACTGATGTCATAGATAACAATCTATAGTCTCTGGAATTTATATTCTCTTTTTAAGTTCAGAAATAATTTTTTTCTGTTTCAACACTGTCCATTACTACCAGTGTAGAAGGCAGGGCAATGTACTGGAAGCAAGGAACCAGAGTCTTAACCAGAATTCTCCTAGTTAGCTGTGTAACGTTGAGCAAGTTGCTTGATGCATTTGTAAAAATTAGGGGTTTGAACTACAATCACTGAGTGCTTCTTGCTTAGTTTCTTTCATATGCTTATCCTTTTGATACTATTCTACTTACATTCTTCTGATTTTTTTAATTAATTAATTAATTTTTTAAATTTTACTTTACAATACTCTATTGGCTTTGCCATACATCGACATGAATCCACCACAGGTGTACACAAGCTCCCAATCCTGAATTCCCCTCCCACCTCCTACCCCACAACATCTCTCTGGATCATCCCCGTACACCAGCCCCAAGCATCCTATAAGCAAGGTGAAAAGACAGCCTTCTGAATGGGAGAAAACAATAGCAAATGAAACGACTGACAAACAACTAATCTCAAAAATATACAAGCAACTTATACAGCTCAACTCCAGAAAAATAAACAACCCAATCAAAAAATGGGCCAAAGAACTCATTAGGCATTCTTCTGATTTTTATGTAGTCTCAGAGTAAACTGCTTCCTCTTGTGAATAATAGATGTGCCACCCTGCAAAGTGGGCTTCCCGGGTAGCACTAGTGGTAAAGAACCTGCCTGCCAGTGCAGGAGACATAAGAGATGGGGGGTTTGATTCCTAGGGCGGGGAGATCCCCTAGAGGAGGGCATGGCAACCAACTACAGTTTCTTGCCTGAAGAATCCCATGGACATGGGAGCCGGGCAGGCTACAGTCCTTGTGTGCACATGCACTTGGTCATTTCAGTTGTGTCTGGTTCTTCTGACCCTAGGTACTATAGTTCACCAGGCTCTTCTCTCCATGGGATTTTCCAGGCAAGGATTACTGGATTGGTTGCCATGCCCTCTCCAGGGGATCTCCCTGACCCAGGAATTGAACCTGAGTGTCCTGTGTCTTGTCCCCTGCATTGCAGGTGGATTCTTTACTGCTGAGCCACAAGAGAATCTGGACTACAGTCCATAGGGTCTCCAAGACTTGGACACAACTGAAGTGACAGCGTGCATGCACCCTGCAAAGTAGTTCAACAACCAGGTTGATTTGGTTTCTTTTGTTTTTTTTCTTTAAAAAATATCTTTCTTGAAATATAATTCACAGACCATAAAATTCATCCATGTGATGTGTATTTCAATGCTTTTTGGCATATTCACAGAATTCACCACCATCTAAGTTTAGAACTTTTTCAATCCTTCTTCTTAAACGTACTTGAGCAGCAGCTCACCAAGCAATCTGCACATGCTAGAGTGACAAACGAAAATCCAGGGCTCCAGTCCTTCTTTTGATTGTTTGTGTCATTCCTAACAATGAGTTGTGTTGCCTCATTCAGAAGCTTAGCTAAGGCATAGTTTAAGATGAAGAGCCTGAAATTCCTCCTCCCATGGCCCCACAGATATACAGCTATACATAGATCAATTCCCTTTGAAAAGAATCTGAGAACTAACTGAACACCTGCTGCTAGTGAAGAATAAAAAGGATACATCAGATGGATGGGGGAGGCAGAGAAATGCTCTCACCAGAAACTCCACCCCTATCCTGGTTGCACATGTAAAGGGGCCTCATGAGATGGGCGCTTCTCCCAGAGGGACGGGACTGATGCCTCACATCAGGCACACTAGCTCCTTGGATCTACCCTGGAGAGACAAACCCCTATATATCAGACTTAGAAAACCAATGGGGCTGATGTCAAAGGGCCCCAAATTGATATTGGAAACCGAGGCTCTTCTCTTAAAGGTCTCACGTGTAATATCATTTGCCCTGAGATGCAGAGAAATAATAGCAGTTTGAAAACTGCCAGGACTACACGTGATGGAGAGTCATTTGAGAATCTAAAAGCATTAACTGAAGGAATGGGGGGCAGTGGAAATGCTCTCTGGAGATGGAGAGAAGGGCTGGCAGCTGCCGTTGTTGCATTCTTCATCTATCCTGCCAGCACAAGTAGGCAAACTTGCACATGGGGATGAGCCCTCGTGGCCTTATCCCACTATTTTGCTGAAGGTTGAGAACTCTGGCAGTTTCAGCAGTCCCTCCACTCTGGCTGGGATGGGCATACACAAAAGTTCTCAGCAGTCTGCTCTCTAGCTAAAGTCTGTGAGTATGGGAAGAGAATTATGACATACCTCATGACCTGACTGGGGCTGGCAAGTATTAGTGGTCATGGCATAATCCTTGTTCCAGTCTTAAGACAACTCCACAGTCCTCTGACCCCTGCCTGGAGCTGGTGAGCAGCAGTCACAGCATTCTTTTGTCCATGGCCTAAAGTCAACAGGCACAGAGACGAGGCACTCTAGTGCTTTATTGCTGAGGCATAAACAGTCAAGTCATTTTCTTTCTACCTTTCTGAAGCAAGAGAGCAGGCCCTGCCTCCTACGTTCTCCAGTTATCTAAGTAAATCCAGAGAGCACACGTGATCCACACAGAGACACCCCTGGATTGCCTGGCCCTTTGGCCAAGAGACTGTGTGTTCCTGAGCTTCACATAACTCTTAACAATTATCAAGACACTGCTTGGCAGGTCACCACCACCAGGGCATTGAACAGACAGTAGGCTGAGACACAGCCCCAGTCTTCCTGTAAGAAAGGCCTCTTTACTTAACCTGAAGCTTCATTCTGACAGACAGGTTCTAGGTTTCTCATATATCTGGAAGCTAATGAGGCGCTTCCAGGGAATGAAAATAGGGAGAGACCATCCTTGCACACACTTTTGGCCTCACTACAACTTGGGAAGAATCCCCAGAAAGGAACTTATAAACCCATAAGGGTCCCCAGTTTATGCAACTGTCACCCTAGGAATGCCTCCACACCTGGTTAGGAGCCCAGCAGAAATTACAATTGCAGATCCACAGGACCATGTATATCTACATACTTTAAAAGTTGAGCATCAGACTTCCAATTAGGCTGAAAACGGATGCTAAATGAGATTCCTATCCTTTTAGCCTCAACTATCAGAGCATACTAATAATAAATTAGGAGAATTTCCTGGTTGTCCCATGGTTCGAAGTTTGCACTTCTACTGCAGGGGACATAGGTTCAATTCCTAATAGAGGAACTAAGATCTCATATGCTGTGTGACACACACACACACACACACACACACACACACACAAGCACAAATTAGATTTGAGAGACAGCAAAGAGATAAGGCAGGGCTGAATAAGAAAACCCATCTCCTAACAAGGCCACTCCTTCAAGACTGAGAGAGGTAGCAGTTTTTCCTAATACATAGAAGCAAACACATAGAACCAAGCAAGATGAGGAAATAGAGAAATATGTTTTAAATGAAAGAACAAGACACAATCTCAGAAAAGACCTTAATGATACAGAGCTAAGATATCTATCTGACAAAGAATTAAAAGTAATAGTCATGAAGATGCTTACCAAATCAGGGAGGAAAATCGATGAACACAATGAGAATCCTAACAAAGAGCTGGAAAATATAAGATAAAACAATCAGGGCTAAAGAACATAATAACTGAAATGAAAAATACAGAAGAACAGATCAGAGATCTGGAAGACAAGATGATGGAAATCAAACAATCAGAATAACACAAAGAAAAAAGAATATTGTAAAGTAATTAGCCTCCAATTAAAATAAATACATTTAAATTTAAAAATGCAATAGTTTAATGGACTTCTTGGGCTTTCCAGGTGATGCTAGTGGTAAAGACCTGCCTGTCAATGCAGGAGACATAACACACATGGGTTTGATCCCTGGGTGGGGAAGATCCCCTGGAGGAGGGCATGACAACCCACTCCAGTATTCTTGCCTGGAGAGTCTCATGGATGACAGGGTCACAAAGAGTTGGACACAACTGAAGTGATTTAGTACACACAAGGGATTTCTTAGACAACATAAGCACCCTAACATTTATATTATAGAGGCCCTACAATAAGAAAAATAGAGAAAGGAGTAGAAAGCTAATGACTAAAAACTTCCCTAACTTGGTAAAGGCAATATATTGGGCTGGCCAAAAACATCCTTTGGCTTTTAAGTAAAAAAAGAAAAAAAAAAGACATAATTTTCATTTTTACCATGGATTTTACTGAACAAAGTATTTACCATTTTGTTGCACTACCTTCTGCCATTTTACAGGCAACTTAATAGTTCCATCTTCCCAAACCTTTTTATCTTTTAGAGCAAAGAAATGCTTGAGGTGCCTTTTATAGTCTTCCAAGGAACTGAATTATTTTTCATTAAAAGAATTTTGTAAAGACTGAAATAAATGGAAATCAGAAGGTGCAATGTCTGACAAATAAGGCAGATTAATTAGATCTTCCCAGTCAAGTTGTAACAGGTTTTGCCTGGTCATCAGAAAAACATGCAGTCTTGCATTATCCTGATGGAAGATTACGTGTTTTATGTTGACTAGTTCTGGACACTTTTTGTTGAATACTGCTTTCAGTTAGCCTTATTGGGAGCAGTACTTTTTGGAATTAATCATTTGATTTTCCAGAAAGAGCTCACAACTGTGGACTCCCTTCTAATCCCACCATATACACAACATCACTTCTTTGGATGAAGACTGGCCTTTTTTGTGGTTGGTGGTGGTTCATTTCAGTTGCCTTATGGTATCTTCCATTCCACATTATTGCACGCTATCCACTTTTCATCACCTGTCACAATTTTTTGTTTTAAAAATGGAATATGTTTGTTATGTTTCTCAATAGAGAATTGCATACAGAACAGTTTTATTCAATAGTTTATGTGGAACGCAAACATCAAAATGATTAACATAACCAACTCAATGCAAATGATTTTCAATGCTTTGTTTGGATATTTTTGATAAGTCAGTTATCTGTTTCATGGTATAACATTCACTGATATAACATGGTATACATGGTATAACATTCTCAATTAATGTCTCAATTTGGTTGCTATCAATTTCAATAGTCTCCCAACTGTGGATCATTGTCCAGTGACAAATCACCCACAGGAAACTTGGCAAACCACTTTTGACATGTTCAACAAGTCACAACACCTACATACACTGAACAAATCTTTCTGGGCATATCAGTTGCATGTTTACCATTCTTAAAATAATAAAGTATAATATGCTGAAAATGTTACTTTTTTCCATCTTCAATATTAAAATGGCTATACAAAATTAAAGACATTTTGATATTTCTTTTTAAAAAGCACACTGATATGACAGCTGTCACAATACAATCTAACAAAATTGTTTTGAATGAAGTAAAAGACAACTAAGTGCCACTAGAGTGATCTTATGAATAAACTGAATGAAGGTTTTGGCCAATTAAACATCCAGGTATAGGAAGCACAGAGAATTCCATAGCGATCCATATTGAGACACTTTACAATTAAACCAAAGATATTCATACTGAGACACTTTACAATTAAAACATCAAAGGTTGAGAGGACTTTCAAGTTGAAGACTAAGACGGGGAGATCAACTTTCCCAAAACATATACGCCAAAAATTCATCTGCATGTGGAACAGATCTTATAGAACAACTTCTGAATGATGGCAGAAGACACCAGACTTCACAAAAAGCAAGACAGTCTGCTCAGAATGAGTGTGTGAGTTTCTTTAAGTGTTTTTGGTTGTTGAACGTTGCTTTCACCATTAGTCTTGGGGTTTTGTCTTCCATGCTGTGTGGCCTGTGAAGCCTTGATGCTACAATATGGGGTTGAGCCTGAATCCCTGAGTTCTGAACCACAGCCAAGTTCAGGACTTTGGAAACCAGAGAACTCTTGACCCCATGGGATAGTAATTGGTGAAAGTTCTCCCAAAGGCCTCCATGTCAACACTAAGACCAAGCCCCACCCAAAGGCCAGCAAGCTCCAGTGCTGGATGTCTCACACAAAAATTTTGAGAAAAATAGGAAAATTACCCATTAGCAGACAGGTTGCCCAAAGCCACACCAAATCCAGAGACAACCCTGAATACACTACTGGATATGGCACAACACTTTAAAGAGATAAGATCCATTTCCATCCACCAGAAAACAAGCACAAGTTCCATAACTTGGAAACCTTCACAAGACTCTGGTTCAACCCCACTCATGGGGGACAGACTATACAATTAAGAGGAATTATGACCTTTTAGCTTGCAGAAAGGAGATCACAATCATGGTATATTAAACAAAATGAAAAGGCAGAGAAACATGCAGCAGATGAAGGAATATGATTAAAAACTCACAAGACCAAACAAATCAAGAGGAAATAGACAGCCTACCCAATAAAAGAATTCAGAGTAATCATAGTAAAGATGATTCAAAATATTGTAAATAAAATAGAGGCACAGAATGAGAACATACAAAAAATGTTTAACAAGGGCCTAGAGAATTAGAGAATAGACAATCAGCAATGAACGACACAATAGCTGAGATTAAAAATACACAAGAAGCATCAATAGGAGAATAATTGAAGCAGAAAAATGGATAAGTGAACTGGAAGATAAAATGTTTAATATAACTGAAGCAGATCAGAATAAAGAAAAAAGAACAAAAAGAAATGAGGAGAATAAGGAAAACCTAGGAGTAAACAAAAACCTGCTGCTGCTGCTGCTGCTAAGTCGCTTCAGTCATGTCCGACTCTGTGCAACCCCATAGACGGCAACCCACCAGGCTCCGCCGTCCCTGGGATTCTCCAGGCAAGAACACTGGAGTGGGTTGCCATCTCCTTCTCCAATGCATGAAAGTGAAAAGTGAAAGTGAAATCACTGAGTCGTGTCCAACTCTCAGAGACCCCATAGACTGCAGCCTACCAGGCTTCTCCATCCATGGGATTTTCCAGGCAAGAGTACTGGAGTGGGGTGCCATTGCCTTCTCCAAACTCAAAACCTAGATACACTAAAAACAGTGCTAAGAGGGAAGTTATAGCAATAGAAGCCTACCTCAAGGAACAAGAGAAACAACAAATAAACAACCTAATCTTACACTTAAAGCAACTAGAAAATAACAACAACAACAACAGAAACCAAAGATAGAAGAAGGAAGTAAATCATAAAGAATAGAGCAGAAATAAATGAAAAAGAAATGAAGGAGATGATATCAAAGATAAATAAAACTAAAAACTGGTTCATGGAAAAAATAAACAGAATTGACAAACCACCAGACTCACCAAAAAAAAAAAAAAAAAAGAGAGAGAGAGAGAGAGAAAGACTCAAATGATAAAAATTAGAAATGAATAAGGAGAACTTAAAACAGACAACACAGAAATACAAAGGATCATAAGCAGATACTGTGAGAAACTGTATGCCAATAAAATGGACAACCTCAAAAAAATGGACAACCTTGAAGAAATGGACAAATTCTTAGAAAAGTATAACCTTCCAAAGTTGAACCAGGAAGAAGCAGAAACTATGAACAAACCAATCATAAACATGGAAATCGAAACTGATACTAAAAATCTTTCCCAAAAGTAAAAGCTCAGGAATAGGAATAGGAATGTAGAGAAGAGCTAACACCTATCCTGCTCAAACTCTTCCAGACAATTGCAGAATAAGGAAAAATCCCATACTAATTCTATTAGGACACCATTACCCTAATGCCAAAACTAGACATATATACTATGAAAAGAGAAAATTGCAAGTCAATATCACTGATGAACATAGACGCAAAAATCTTTAACAAAATTCTGGCAAACAGAATCCAACAGCATATTAAAAAGATAATGTATCATGATCAAGTGGACCTTATCCAAGGGATGTAAACATTTTTAGTATATGCAAATCAATTAATGTGAAATACTGTATTCACAAATTGAAAGATAGAAAGCATATGATAATGACAATAAATGCAGAGGAAACTTTTGACAAATTCCACATGCATTTATCATAAAAGCTCTCTAGAAAGTGGGCATAGAAGGAACATATCTCAACATAATAAAGGCCATATACAAGAAACTCATTATTTTTCCATTGAGAACAAATATTATTCTCAATGATGAAAAACTGAAAGCATTTCCTTGAAAATCGGGAAGAAGACAAATGTTTCTACTCTCACCACTATCATTCAAAATAATTTTTGTAGTCTTAGCCACAATAATCAAAGAAGATAAAGAAATAAAAGGAATACATATTGGAAAAGAAGTAAAACTCTCACTGTTTGTAGAAGACATGATACTATACATAGAAAACTCTAAAGATGTCATCAGAAAATTACTCGAGTTAATGAATAAAGTCAGCAAAGATATAAAATTAATACATAGAAATCCCTTGCATTCCTATACACTAATAATGAAAAATTAGAAAGGGGAATTGAAGAAACAATCCTATTCACCATTGCAACAACAACAAAAAATACCTAGGAATAAACCCACCTTTGTGAAGAAGGCTGAGCGCTGAAGAATTGATGGTTTTGAACTTTGGTGTTGGAGAAGACTCTTGAGAGTCCCTTGGACTGCAAGGAGATCCAACCAGTCCAATCTGAAGATCAGCCCTGGGATTTCTTTGGAAGGAATGATGCTAAAGCTGAAACTCCAGTACTTTGGCCACCTCATGAGAAGAGTTGACTCACTGGAAAAGACTCTGATTCTGGGAAGGATTGGGGCAGGAGGAGAAGGGGATGACAGAGGTTGAGATGGCTGGATGGCATCACAGACTCGATGAACGTGAGTCTGAGTGAACCCCGGGAGTTGGTGATGAACAGGGAGGCCTGGCTTGCTGCGATTCATGGGGTCGCGAAGAGTCGGACACGACTGAGTGACTGAACTGAACTGAAAGAGACAAAAGACCTGTATACAGAAAACTAGAAGACACCCATAAAAGAAATAAAAAGTGACACAAACAGATGGAGAGATATATCATGTTCTTGGATTGGAACAATCAATGTAGTGAAAATGACTGTGGTACCCAAAGAAATCTATAGACTCAGTGCAATTACCAATGTTATTTTTTCACAGAACTAGAACAAAAAATTTCACAATTCATATGGAAACACATATGAAGACAAAACACACGCAAAAGACCCCAAATAGCCAAAGCAATCTTGAGAAAGAAGAATGGAGCTTGAGGAATCAACCTTCCTGACTTTATACTAATAAGCCACAATCATCAAGACAGTATGGTACTGGCACAAAAACAGAAACATATACCAATGGAACAAGACAGAAAGCCCAGTGATAAGCCCACACACCTATGGGCACACTACCTTGGCAAAAGAAGCAAGAATATACAATGAAGAAAAGATAGTGTCTTCAATAATTAGTTCTGGGAAAACTGGACAGCTACATGACAAGAATGAAATTAGAATACTTCCTAACACCATACACAAAGATAAACTCAAAATGGATTAAAGACCTAATGTAAGACCAGAAACTATAAGACTCTTAGAGGAAAACATAAGCAGAACACTCTTTGACACAAATCACAACAAGATCCTCTGTGACCACCTCCCATAATAATGGAAATAAAAACAAAGCTAAATAAGTGGGGCCTAATTAAATTTGAAAGCTATTACACAACAAAGGAAACTATCCTTAGAATGGGAGAAAATAATAGCAAATGAAACAACTGACAAAGAATTAATCTCCAAAACATTCAAGCAGCTCAGGCATCTCATCAGAAAAACAAACAACTCAATCAAAAGTGGACAAAAGATCTAAACAGACATTTCTCCAAAGAAGACATACAGGTGGTTAATAAACACAGGAAGATACTCAACATCATTCAATATTAGAGAAATACAAATCAAAACTACAATAAGGTATCACCTCACACTGGTCAGAATGCCATCATCAAAAATTCTATAAGCAATAAATGCTGGATAATGTGTGGCAAAAAGGCAACACTATTGCATTGTTGGTGGAAATGTAAATTGATATAGCCACTATGGAGAATAGTATGGATATTCCTTTAAAAATTAGGGAAAAAAAACTATCATAAGACCCAACAATCCCACAGGGCGTATACTCTTAGGAAACCATAATTGAAAAACACTTATGTACTCCAATGTTCATTGTAGCTTTACAATAGCTAGGACATGGAAGCAACTTAGATGTCCATTGACAGATGGATGGATAAAGAATCTGTGATGCATATATACAATGGAATATTACTCAGCCATAGAAAGGAATGCATGTGAGTCAGTTCTAATAAGGTGGGTGAACCAAGAGCCTATTATACAGAGTGAAGTAAGTCAGAAAGAGAAATAATATATATATTATGCTGACACATATATATGGAATCTAGAAAAATGGCACTGATTTGCATATAGTTATGGGCTTCTCCAGGAGATCAGAGGTAAAGAATCTGCCTGCAATGCAGGAGCCACAGATACAGGTTTATTCCCTGGGTCAGGCAAATCCCTTGGAGGAGGGCATGGCAACCCATGCCAATATTCTTGCCTAGAGAATTCCATGGACAGAAGAGTCTGGTGGGCTACAGTCCATAGCATCACAAAGAGTTGGACACAACTGAAGCAACTTAGCATGCATGTATGCAGGCAAAGAGTTTGGTGTGAACCTCATGGAAACCACACACTAAAAACCTAAAACCTAAAATAGATACACAAAAANTGGTGGGCTACAGTCCATAGCATCACAAAGAGTTGGACACAACTGAAGCAACTTAGCATGCATGTATGCAGGCAAAGAGTTTGGTGTGAACCTCATGGAAACCACACACTAAAAACCTAAAACCTAAAATAGATACACAAAAAATGTATGGCAAAATCAATACAATATTGTAAAGTAATTAGCCTCCAATTAAAATAAATAAATTAAAAAAAAATCTAAACCAGGACTTCCTTGGCTGTTCAGTGGTTAACAATTGCATGTCGATGCTGCAGACATTGATTCAATCCCTGGTCTGGGAAGAGTCAGCATGCCATGGAGCAACTGAGCCCATATGCCACAGCTTCTGAGGCCTGTGTGCTCTAGGGCCTATGTGTCGCAACTACTGAGTACGCATGCTGCAGCTCCTGAAGCTTACATGCCTAGAGGCCATCCTCTGAAACATGAGAAGCCACTGCAACAAGAAGCCCACACGCCACAAAGAAGAGTAGTCCCTGTTCACCAAAACTAGAAAAAGCCGATGTGTAGCAATGAGGAGCCAGTGCGGCCATAAATAAATAGAAGAAATCCAAACATAACTCTGCAGAAAACCATCTAACCACACGAGAACAAGATAAGAAGGAAGGGACATATAAGAACTGCAAAACAATAAAAAATAAACAAAATACATCAAATATATACCTATTAATTACTTTAAATGTCAGTGGACTAAGTGCTCCAATCAAAATACTCAGGGTCGCTGAATGAATAAAAGAAGATCCATCTGCATGCTATCTACAGGAAACTCACTTCAAATCTAAAAACACACACAGCTTGAAATTCAAGGGATGAAAAAAGATATTCCATGCAAATGGAAAACTAAAGAAAGCTGGGCAGTAATACTTATACCAGATAAAATATACTTTATGACAAAGACCATGACAAAAGACAAAAAGTTCAGTTNTAAGAAGGTCCAGAGAGTAGTCTTGTAGCTAAAGTGGAGGGGATAAATGTTATTAGTAGGAAGAGATTAAAAAAAAAAACCTCAGAAGTCAGTATGTTGGATGTCAACATAGATATTAATGTCATCCAAGATGATAAGAAGTGTAGACCATGAATCAAAATAATCTGATAGCAGCCAGCATCTATTGGATGCCCAACATTTTGCCTTCACTTTTAACCACCATTTTGCCTTCACTTATAACCACCAAATGTGATAGGTGTTACTATTAGCCTCTTTCATAAACAGGGAACTTCAGCCTTAAAGAGGCTAAGTAACTTGCACAAGGTTTCTCAGTTTATTTTTTATTTTTTTCATTGTGCGCCTAATTCATAATTTAATCGATGACATTTAGAACAATGCTGGATACATCATAGGTGCCCAATATTATTATTTGGTCAACTTATCATAAGAAAATGCCCCAAACAATAAAACAAAAACATACTACATTAGCTACCTTTCAGTTGCAATTCAAACTCTGTTTTATTTATTTATTGAATGTTGAGTGGTTTTTTTTTTGGCCTTTTTTTTTAAAACTTTATTTTACTTTACAATACTCTATTGGCTTTGCCATACATCGACATGAATCCACCACAGGTGTTCACGAGCTTCCAATCCTGAATCCCCCTCCCACCTCCCACCCCACAACGTCTCTCTGGATCATCCCCATGCACTTTGGAAACACATTTAACTTATTATCAATTTTAGACTATATTTTGAATAAATTAGATGTTCAAAGTTGAAATCTGTAGATCAGTGTAATGGTGAGATGATTAAGGGGTTTGTGCTTTCTTCTCTAATTTTTATGTTTTATTTAATCTGTATCAAATAAATAAATTCTTGACGTGGAATAATTTTTCCTTCATCTGAAAAATAATTCTGGAACTCTTCTACAACTTTGTTTATTTTTAGTTAATGGTGCTTTGGGAATTTTATTATTAAAGTTTCCAAGCTCCTCTTCACACTCTTTACTGATACTAAAACATACTAGGTATTCCTTGGGGGGAAAAAAGTCTTAAGAGATAAAGTTTGCCTGTCTTATGAGGAGATAATATCCTATTAAATGGCATTTAAAAATCTACAAACATTTGGTTATTCTACAGTTCCTCATTCTCTTTACCCTTGGAAGTTTTTGATTTCAAAGTCTATATTCTTAAGTACTACATGAAAGTTTAACTGTACAACATGAATTTAAACTTTAAAACTGCATCTATGTCATAAACCAAGATGTTTCAGAATATAAGAGCAAAAATATCTGACTTTAATATTGATGTCAATAATCTTAAACAATTTGAATATATTAATTTACATTAATAACTGTGTTGGTGCAGACCCTACAGTCTAGGATGTAGGACTCTGTCTCTGTGGTTTTTTGAAGTGTCTTCAATATTTTACTAAAGACTCTTCATTGGATATCTTTGAATAACCACATCATCTAGTCATTCGAGCCTCACTACAGTAAGGAGTGAACAGCGTCAGAGAGACATAATGACTTACACCAAGCATTAATCAACAAAGTTGGGTCTCTGATCCTAGCTCTGTACTTGATTTCTGTGTGAGTTAGACCTTACGTATGTGTTTTGTAATCTATACAATTTTTATTAAAATGATAACAGATTCAGAAAATCAATATGTACAATGGATAAAACAATTCTGATAGTATTCTCTATATTTCTTTGTATGCCTGTGATATTTCATAACAAAGCTTGGATGACCAAAGTGAGAGGGGATGCACCCTTCCTCTTATAGCAGGCCTAGAGACCTCTCACCCCACCCCCAAATGCCCCAGAGTCCTTCAGAGTACAGCTAGAAATAAATGTAGTTTTATGTTTTATAGTGATCAATGCAAAGAGAGAAACATAACTTTTTAATGAGTAACAGACCAATGCAGTAAAACCAATTCATGATCAAAAGAAGCACAGTAGAAGGCTATTCTGAATACTAATCCTCTGGAAAAATATATATACACACATATACACAGAAAAATGAACATAAATAAATAAACATATATTGTATTTAGATAACCCAGGAATTATATTCTGATGTGTTTATTCCATAGAAACTATTTTATATGCGTTACAAAAATGTCAAAAACATCATTGTTCTCAGTAACTCCTAAAAGGAAATTACATATCTACCACTTGTAGAATGGATAAACAAATAGCTCCACTTTGACACATGAATATAATATTCAGCAAAGAAAATGAACAAGCTACAGCTATAGTCAGAAACATGAATGAATATTACATAATATTGAACAAAAAAAGAAAGGCAAGAAATAATTAATATAGATTCTACATATATATACACACACAGATGAAAAACTATATTGCTGAGAAATGCATATTCATGTTTAAAACCAGAAAGGAAAGCCAGGAAGCAATTACAATAGGAGTTAGAATAACAGTAACCATCCAGAGAACAGACAGAGGACAGAAAAGGGAGGAAGGAATTGTGGGGGTTCCCTGATGGTTCAGGTGGTAAAGAATACACCTACAGTGCAGGAGACCCAAGTTCGATCCCTGGGTGGGGAAGAATTCCAAGGACAGAGGAATCTGGCAGGCTACAGTCCATGGGGTCCCAAAAAGTGGGACACAACTGAACGACTAACACTTTCACTTTCTTTTTGACCAGGATAGGGCTTCACAAGTCTATTCATCTGTCAAACTGTACTGTATTATGCACTTTTCAGTACCTTATACTCCCTGGTTAAAAATTTGGGGGAAGCACATAAACACAGACTCACACACTCTCCTTTCTGCCCACCACTGTTCGAACGAAGAGAAAATTTTGATGGATTTTCCTAGAGAAGACAGTGTGTAATGACTATCAGGTACTCATCAATATCATCTTCGTATTAAACATGGCATGTTTTTCCTTGAGGCAACTTCTTATACCATTTCTACTGGGTTTACACCAAAGTATACTCTAGTGGCTTAAGATACGATTTCATAGAACCTGGAGACAGGGAGCTATAAGAGTAATCCTTCAGAGGAATTCTCTCTCTTACATGAGCTTTTGAAAGATTTCCTGACAGTGATTTCAGGATGAGACCTCCTGATAAATTTCTGGGGTGGGCCAGTTCTCAGGTACCAAGTATGAGAGAATATTAGTCACCTCTTGTGAAAATTGAACCATCGTATTAATAATAAAACATTTGCCAGAATGAAAGGCCATTTCCAGTTTTGGTTGAAGAAAACTGAGAAAGGACATGCAGCTAGAGTCAGAATTTCATTCAGAAAGTCATTTTGAGTCTGCTGCAGTTCTTGGAAAAATGGAAAGTTAAGACTCCTCAATTCTTTACTATAAAGCAAGGCTATGGTTATTGGACTTCCCAAGTGGCCCAGTGGTAAAGAATCTGCCTGCCAAGGCAGGGGGTGCAAAAGACACAGGTTTGATCCCTGGGTTGGGAAGACCCCCTGGAATAGGAAACAATTTTAAAAATGGTAATAGGAAATGGCAACCCACTCCAGTATTCTTGCCAATATTGATTCTTCTAATCCACAAGCATGGTACATCTTTTGATCTGCTTGTGTCTTCTTTGATTTCTTTCATCAGCGTCTTACAGTTTTATAGTTTTCAGAGTACAGGTCTTTTGTCTCCTTAGGTAGGTTTATGTTTAGGTATTTTAGTCTTTTTGATGTCAGGACAAATGGAATTGCTTCTTGAATTTCTATTTTTGATCTTTTGTTGTTAGTGTACAGAAATCCAACAGAAAAAAAATGAAATTATATCATTCCTTAATACCATACACAGAATAAGCTCAAAATGAACTAAAGACATAAATATTAGTTGTTGTTCTTGTTCAGTCACTATGTCTGACTCTTTGCAACTCCATGGACTGCAGCACACCAGGCTTCCCTGTACTTCCCTGTCCTTCCCTGGAGTTTGCTCAAACTCATGTTCATTGAATCTGTGATGCAATCCAGCCATCTCATCCTCTGTTGCCCCCTTTTCTTTCTGCCCTCAATCTTTCCTAGCATCAGGGTCTTTCCAAAGAATTGGCTCTTCACCTCAAGTGGCCAAAGGATTGGAGCTTCCACTTCAGCATCAGTCCTTCCAATGAATATTCAGGGTTGATTTCCTTTAGGATTGATTGATGTGAGACAAACATTATAAAACTCATAGAGGAAAACAGACAGAACTCTCTCTGACACAAATTGCAGCAATATCTTTTTCAATATCTTTTTCATCTCCCAGAATAATGTAAATAGAAACAAAAATAAACAAATGGGACCTACTTAAATTTAAAGGCTTTTGCACAGCAAAAGAAACAACAACAACAACCAAAAAACCACAAAGATAATCTACAGATTGGGAGAAAATAATTGCAAATTATATGACCAACAAGTATTAGTCTCCAAAATTTGCAAACAGCTCAAGATGCTTAACAGCATTAAAAAAAAAAAAAAAGCAAAAAATGGGCAAATGACCTAAATAGACATTTTTCAAAGAAGACAAATAGATGGCCAAGAGGCATATGAAAACATGTTCAGCATTGCTAATTACTAGAGAAATGCAAATAAAAACTACAATGAGATATCACTTTGCATCTATCAAAATGACTATCATCAAAAAATCCACGAACAATAGATGCTGGAGAGAGTCTGAAGAGAAGGGAAACCTCCTACACTATTGATGGGAATGTAAGTTCATGCAGCCACTATAGAGAATAGTACAAAGTTTCCTTAAGAAACTAAGAATGGTACTATCATATGACCCTGCAATCCCACTCCTGGGCATATATCCAGAGGAAAACATGATCTGAAAGGATATATGCACCCAAATGTTCATTGCAGTACTGTTTACAATAGCCAAGTCATGGAAGCAACCTAAATGATCATTGGTAGGGGATAGATAAAGAAGATGTGGTACAATGAAATATTACCCAGCTATAAAAAAGAATGGATTTATTCTTCATAAGTTTTTTACTAGTCATTAGTATTCTAAGTGATGAGTCTCTTGGGATAAGAACAAGTTAAGAAGGAATTTCAAATTCCCTATCTTGTTCACTTTTTAATTTTCTATTCTCAGTGCCATGCTTGGCATGAGGCAAACTTTTGTTGATAAGTGTATGAGTTTTGACATCAGGGATATAACCCCTAAATATTCAGCTACGGAATACATCTTGATTACTTGAATTAATGAATTACATGAATTAATGAATTCATGGTGGTTATATGAACACAGATTTTGGAAAGAAATACCAGCCAATAACATAGTAATATTTAACACACATGGACAACAGGCTCAGGCTATGGATAAGTCAGTCCTTATGAGAAATGTAACTCCTGAAGCAAAACTATGGACATGGGTTAATTAGGAATTTTTGAGCTGCTTTCATATGCAAGATGAGTCTTGCACAAGAACTTTCTGTTCCTACCACTGCACATGATAATTTACCGGTGTGTCTACCTATACCACCCACCTTACCTCCCATTACAATAGATGAGCCATACCCTCTTCCTATCAAAATACAGTCCCTTCACCTATTTTTGTTTTTCATTTCCCCCATCTTCTCAAGAAATACATATTATCATAGCTTGTATATTAAACTGTTGTTCTCTTTTAACTTTTTCACATGCTCAGATGGTTCTCAGTTACAAAAACAAAATAAAAATTTATCTACTCTATGATCTCCTTAATCTACTCTTACTTAGCAGCCAAATTTCTGAAAAGAACCCTCATACTTGGTGTTCTCATTCCACCTCTGCTCTCAGAGTAATCTGGCTTCTGACTCCATCACATCAACAAATAGCTCCTGTAAAGGTCACCATTGACCTCTCAGGGATTGTCCCTAATGGATGTTTACAGTCCTTACCTGTTACCTCTCAGCATCACTCACCACTGCTGACATCTCCTTCCCTTTTCCTCTTCACTTTTACAATTCCACATTCTCTTGCTTTTCCCTGGATCTCTTGGTCATTCATTCTTTGTCTTTTTTGCAGCTTCCTCCTCAACCAGGCCATTAAGTATCAGAATTCTCAACTCTCTGTTCTAGCACTGCTTCATCTTCTGCTCTGTGCTTTCTTTCTAGGCCAGTGGTTCTTAAACATGGCTACCTCTAGGGAATCATATAGATAAAGAGCCTTAAAAATATTGATTCTGGAGTTTCCTTGTGATTGTTTACTTAATTAATTTTGTGGACAGCCTGGCTATGGGGATTTTTAAAAGCACTTTCTAGTGGTAAAGACCTCGTCTGCCAATGCAGGAGACTTAAGAGACTTGGATTTGACCCCTGGGAAAAATCCCCTGAAGAAGGAAATGGAAACCCACTCCAGCATTCGTGTCTGGAGAATCCCATGGACAGAGGGGCCTGATAGGCTACAGTCCCTAGGGTTGCAAAGAGTCGACATGACAGAAGTGACTTAGCGCACAGCACAGAGGATTCTAAAGTGCAGCCCAAGTTGAGAATCACATCTCTTGGTTATGTCATCCCCACCATGGCTTCAATAATGGCCTTGATTCAGATGACTCAACAGTACTTAGTTATGTCCTAGAAACTCTCTTTATTTTTATTTTCTCAGGCTTGAAAATCACTGTGAATGGTGACTGCAGCCATAAAATTTAAAGACGCTTGCTCTTTGAAAGAAAAGCAATGATAAGACAAAATAGCTATATACTGAAAACTATAAGACACTGATGAAAGAAATCAAAGATAACATAAACATACAGAGGGATATTCCATGCTCCTGGTTTGCAAGAATCAATATTGTGAAACTGGCTGTACTACCAAAAGCAATCCATATATTCAATGCAGCCTCTATCAAATTACCAATGACATTTTTCACATAACTAGAATTAAAAAAATTCACAATTTGTATGGAAACACAAAAGATCCCAAACAGCCAAAGCAATCTTGAGAAAGAAGAATGGAGCAGGAGGAATCAACTTACCTGATTTCAGTCTATACCACAAAGCTACAGTCATCAACACAATATGGTACTGGCAAAAACCCCCAGAAGTACAGGCCAATGTAACAAGATAGAAAGCCAGAGATAAATCCATGCACATATGGGCACTGTATCTTTGACAAAGGAAGCAAGAATATACTGTGGGGAAAATATAGTCTCTTCAAGAAATGGTAAGGGAAGAACTGGACAGCTATGTGCAAAAGAATGAAATTAAACACATCTTAACACTGAACACAAAGATAAACCAAAATTGGATTAAAGACCTAAATGTAAGATCAGAAATTATGCAATGCAGAAGACAACATGGGCAGAGCACTGTGTGACATAAACCATAGCAAGATCCCTTATGACTCACCTATAATAATAGTAATAAAAACAAAAATAAATAAGTGGAACCTAATTAAACTTAAAAGCTTGTGCACAGCAAAGGAAACTATAAACAAGGTGAAAAGACAACCCTCAGGATTGGAGAAAACCATAGCAAGTGAAACAACTGACAAAGGATTAATTTTTAAAATATACAAGCAGCTCATACAACTCAATACCAGAAAAACAAACAACCCAATCAAACAGTGGGCAAAAGACCTAAACAGATATTTCTCCAAAGAAGACATATAGATGGCTAATAAATACATAAAGAGATGTTTGACATCCTTCATTGTTAGATAAATGCAAATCAAAACTACAATGAGATATCACCTCACACCAGACAGAATGGTCATATTAAAAAATACACAAAAAAACAAGTGCTGAAGAGGGTGTGGAGAAAAGGGAACCCTTTTGCACTGGTGGTGGGAATGTAAATTGATAAAGCCACTATGGTAAAAAGTATGGAGATTCCTTAAAAAAACTAGGCATAAAACCACCATATGACCCAGCAATCCCAGTTCTAGGCACATACCCTGAAGAAACCAAAACTGAAAAAGACACATGTACCCCAATGTTCATTACAGCACTATTTACAATAGTCAAGACAAGGCAGGATGCTTGGGGCTGGTGCACGGGGATGATCCAGAGAGATGTTGTGGGGTGGGAGGTGGGAGGGGGATTCAGGATTGGGAGCTCGTGTACACCTATGGTGGATTCAGGTTGATGTATGGCAAAGCCAATAGAGTATTGTAAAGTAAAATAAAGTAAAAAAAAAAAGACATGGAAGCATCCAAGATGTCCATCAACAGATGAATGGATAAAGAAACTGTGGTACATATATACAACAGAATACTACTCGACGATAAAAGGAATATATTTGAATCAGTTCTAATGAGGTGGATGAACCTAGAACCTATTATACAGAGTGAAGTAAGTCAGGAAAAGAAAAACAAATATCATTTATTAACATATATATATATATAATCTAGAAGGATGGGACTGATGAACCTGTTCCCAGAGCAGCAATGGAGACACAGACATAGAGAACAGACTTATGGACAAGGGTTGGGGAGAAGAGGGAGAGGGTGAGATGAATGGAAAAGGAGCATGGATGCATATACACTAACATATGTACATAGTAGCCAATGGCAATTTGCTGTATGACTCAGGGAACTGAAACTAAGGCTCTGTAATAACCTAGAGGGTGGGAATGGGCAGGAGGTAGGAAGGAGATTTAAGAGGGAGGGGATATCTGTACACCTATGATTAATTCAAGCTGATGTATGTCAGAATCAAACCAATATTGTAAAGAAATCATCAATCAATTAAAAATAAGTAATAAAAAGAAAAGCTATGACAAACCTAGACAGTGTATTAAATAGCAGAGATATCACCTTGCCAACAAAAGTCCATATCATCAAAGCTATGGTTTTTCCATTAGTCATGTACGGATGTAACAGCTGGACCATAAAGAAGACTGAGTGCCCAAGAATTGATGCTTTCAAACTGTGGTGCTGGAGAAGACTCTTGAGAGTTCCTTGAGCAGCAAGGAGATCAAACTAGTCAATCCTAAATTAAATCAACCCTGAATATTCACTGCAAGGATGTATACTTAAGCTGAAACTCCAGTACTTTGGCCACCTGATGTGAAGAGCCAACTCATTGGAAAAGACCCTGGTGCTGGGAAAGACTGAGGGCTGGAGAACAAGGGGTGACAGAAGAGATGGTTGGATGGCTTCACAGACTCAATGGATGTGAGTTTGAGCAAGCTCTGGGAGATGGTGAAGGACAAGGAAGCCTGGTGTGATGCAGGTCCATGGAGTCTCAAAAAGTCAGACATGGCTGAGCAACATGGCTAAGAACAAGAAGCCCCCTTTGGGTCCCTGACCCAGTGAATCCACTGTTTATTTGGCATTTTCAGGTGGCATTTTCAGGTTTCCTTAAAGGAAGCTTCCCACCTTCTCAAGTTCATCTTCCATCACACTGCCCCTTGCCCTCCATCCATACTGATTTTTCCATACCTCTCCTGCTCTAGGGCCTTTATATGACTTGTTCTTATTCATACTCTTCCTTTATCTAGCTGATTCTTACTATTCCTGCAATTCTTAGATATTGCCACTTCCTCCTGGAAGCCTTTCCTGGCTCCCCAGATGTTTTTCACAGGACCAAGTACTACCCTTTCAAAGTAGTACTCACAGTTATAATTTTAATTTTATTGGCATGTTTAATCATTTAAATTTATCTCCTTTACTGTGCTAAAACTTCACACATTTTTGTTTAACATTTTACCATATTTTGTAAAATCTAAGATGATGACTATAAGATACTATATTATTTATATATTACTATATAACTGAATCAGGAAGATCCCCTGGAAAGGAAATGGCCACCCACTCTGGTATTTTTGTCTGGAAAATGCCATGGAGAGAGGAGCCTGGTGGACTACAGTTGATATGGTCACAAAACTTCAGACATGACTGAGCACACAGCACACACATGACTGGAAAAGAAAAATCACTGACATATTAAAAGGTCCCCTATTTTAAGAAAAATATGGATTTTAGATCTTACAAAATAAAAATATAGTGTATTAATTATATATACACCATTTTACTGAAGCATCACATTGTGATCAGTCCATCAGTTCAGTTCAGTTCAGTTCAATAAGTGTGCAGACTTCCCTGGTAGCTCAGATGGTAAAGCGTCTGCTTACAATGCGGGATACCCAAGTTCAATCTCTGGGTTGGGAAGATCTCCTGGAGAAGGAAGTGCCAACCCACTCCAGTATTCCTGCCTGGAAAATTCCATGGACAGAGGAGCCTGGTAGGCCACAGTCCAGGGGGTGCAAAGAGTCGGACATGACTGAGCAACTTCACTTTCTTTCGCTTTCAGTTCAGTTCAGTCGTTCAGTCTTGTCCAACTCTTTGTGATGCCATGGACTGCAGCACACCAGCCCTCCCTATCCATCAACAACTCCCAGAGTTTACTAAAGTGTCCACTGAGTCGGTGATGCCATCCATCCATTTCATCTTCTGTCATGATTTTCTCCTCCCGCCTTCGATCTTTCCCAGCATCAGAGTCTTTTCAAATGAGTCATTTCTTCACATCAGGTGGCCAAAGTATTGGAGTTTCAGCTTCAGCATCAGTCCTTCCAGAGAATATTCAGGATTGATTTCCTTTAGGATGGAATTAGGCAATTAAATGTTTCTTTACAAAGCAAAAAAGATTCTTGGGGATACAGTTTCTATTAACAGTATATTTCAAAAGTTTATGAAGATAATAGGAAAGACTATTTTAAATTTGGGGAATCTAGTTCTTGGATACAATGTTGCTCAGAAGTAGCTCACAACCCAAGGTGCCACTCTAAAAATAGACTTTATTTTTGAGTGAAACCTTATATTTATAACAAAATTGAGCATAAAGAAGAGAAAGTTTCCATATACCCTTGCTCCTACATATGCATAGCCTCCCCCGTTATCAACATCTTCCACTAGAATGATCCATTTGTTATGACTGATGAACCTGTGTTGACACATCATCATCACTCCAAGTCCATAACTTACCTTGTGTTTCACTCTTGGTGCTGCATATTCTATAGGTTTTGACAAATGTCTATTAACATGTATCTTCTTTTGTAGTATTATACAGAATAGTCTTCCTTCCCCAAAAATCCTGTTTTGCTTATATATTTCTCCCTCCTCCCTAACCTGTGGCAATGACTAGCATATTTACTGTGTCCATAATTTTGCCTCTTGCAAAATGATGTAAAATTGGAGTTGGAATCATAGAGTATGCAGTATTTTCATATTGGCCCTTTTAAAAAAGATACATTTTTGTAATGATCATAGTAGTGTTTAAATGGTGAGGGAAGGGGAGCAAGCATTTATTAATTCTGTGAATACAATAAATTTCTTCCAAGGGAAAAAATCACTTAAAATTATTGTATGATTTAGAATAGATTATGTCCACATTTTAAAAATAATTGAAACATAAATCTGATAAATGCAAAAATATGTAACATTCAAAAAATACAAAAGATTATTATGAAAATACTACTTTTGACATAGCATTTTTCATAGAATGTCTTGGATTTCTTTGTTCCTTTCATTCTTTTCCTTTTTTTTTTTAACTTATAAACAACAGAAATTTATTTCTCAAGAGTTCTGTCAGCTGAAAATTCCAAGACCAAGTCACCAGTTGACTGGGTATCTACTGAAGGCTTGCTTCCTGGGGCATAGATGGTGTCCTCTTTCTGGGTTTTCACAAGTCAGAAGACATGAAGGATCTCCTTGGGGCCCCTTTCATAAGAGCACTATTCATGAGGGCTCTGCCCTTACGACCTAATCACTTCCCAAAGGCCCCATCCCCTAATTCCATCACCTGGGAGATTAGAGGATTCTATTTTTTTAAATATAAATTTATTTTAATTGGAGGCTAATTACCTTACAATATTGTGGTGACTTTTGCCATACATTGACATAAATCAGCCACAGGTGTACGTGTATCCCCCATCCTGAACCCCCCTCCCAACTCCCTTCCCAACCTATCTCTCTGGGTTGTCCCAGTACACCAGCTTTGAGGGCCCTGTTTCATGCATTGAATTTGGACTTGTTATCTATTTCACATATGGTAAGATACATGCTTCAATTCATGTTTTCAACTCTCAAATCATTCTACCCTTACCTTCACCCACAGAGTCCAAAAGTCTGTTCTTTGTATCTGTGTCTCTTTTGTTGTTTTGCATGTAGGGTCATTGTTACCATCTTTCTAAAGTCCATATATATACATTAATATATTGTCTTGGTATTTCTCCTTCTAACTGACTTCACTCTGCATAATAGGCTCCAGTTTCATCCACCTCATTAGAACTGTCTCAAATGTGTTCTTTTTAATAACTGAATAATATTCCACTGGGCTGGATGAAGCACAAGCTGGAATCAAGATTGCTGGGACAAATATCAATAACCTCAGATATGCAGATGACACCACCCTGATGGCAGGAAGTGACAAGGAACTAAAGAGCCTCTTGATGAAGTGAAAGAGAAGCGTGATAAAGCTGGCTTAAAACTCAACATTCAAAAAACTAAGATCATGGCATCTGGTCCCCTCACTTCACTTCAAATAGATGGGGAAATAATGAAAACAGTGGCAGATTTTATTCTCTTGGGCTCCAAAATCATTGTGGACAGTGACTGTAGCCTTGCAATTAAAAGATGCTTGCTCCTTGGAAAAAAAGTTATGAGCAACCTAGACAGCATATTAAAAAGCAGATACATTACTTTACCAATAAAGGTCCATCTAGTCAAGGCTATGGTTTTTCCAGTAGTCATATATGGACGTGAGAGTTGGACTATAAAGAAAGCTGAGCACCAAAGAATTGATGATTTTGAACTGTGGTGTTGGAGAAGACTCTTGAGAGTCCCTTGGACTGCAAGGAGATACAACCAGTCCATCCTAAAGGAAATCAATCCTGATTTTTCATTGGAAGTACTGATGTTGAAGCGGAAACTCCAATACTTTAGCCACCTGATGTGAAGAACTGACTCATTTGAAAATACCCTGATGCTGGGAAAGATTGAGGGTGGGAGAAGGGGACAACAGAGGATAAGATGGTTGGATGGTATCATCGGCTCAATGGACATGAGTTTGAGTAAACTCCAGGAGTTGGTGATGGACAGGGAGGCCTGGCATGCTTCAGTTCATGGGGTCACAAAGACACGACTGAGTGACTGAACTGAATATTCCTCTGTGTATATGTACCACACAGATTGGCCTCCGTTAGTCATATGCATTTAAGTTTCCCTCATGTCTTTTCATGTCCTGATAAGCTCATTTCTTTTTAGTTCTGAGTAATAGTCCATTGTGTGGATGTAACACAGTTGTCCAGTCATCAACTGATGGTCATCTTGGTTGCTTCCAAGTTTTGACAATTATGAATAAAACTGTTATAAACACTAGGTTTTGTGTGGACATAAGTTTTTAAATTTCTTGGGATAAATACCAAGGAGTACAATCATTGGATCATGATAAGAGTATATTAGTTTTGTAAAAAACTACCAAATTTTCAAAGTGAATATACAATTTTGTATTCCTATAGTAATTAGTGAATTCCTGTTGCTTCACATCTTCATCAGCATTTAATGTCAATGTTTTCAATTTGGCCATTCTAATAGGTGTGNTCATTGGATCATGATAAGAGTATATTAGTTTTGTAAAAAACTACCAAATTTTCAAAGTGAATATACAATTTTGTATTCCTATAGTAATTAGTGAATTCCTGTTGCTTCACATCTTCATCAGCATTTAATGTCAATGTTTTCAATTTGGCCATTCTAATAGGTGTGTATTGGTATCACATTGTTTTAACTCACATTTCTCAGGTGACACATGATACTGAGCAACTTCTCATTTGCTTGTTTGTTATCTCTATATATTTTTGGTAAAGTGTCTGTTCAGATCTTTTTTTTTTTTACTATTTTATTTTATTATTATTATTATTTTCTGGATAGTCTAGTTTTATTGATGGTTTGCTTAGAAAGACAGAGGATTAGGATTACATCACACAGACTCCACAAGCTCTTCCNTAGCATTGCTTTTACTGAATTCCATAGATTTGGGGTTGTTGTGTTTTCATTTTCATTCATTTCTGTGCATACTTGGATTTATTTTTTTATTTATTCTGTGATTTGTTGGTTATTCAGAAGTGTGTTGTTTAGCCTCCATATGTTTGTGTTTTTAATAGTTTTTTTTTTTAAAGATAGGTGGGCAAAAGCAATAAGCATCAGGTCCCAGTCAACCAAGTGATCACCAGGGAAAACAAGCAATACACCTACAGTCATTCTGGACACAAAAAACGATTCTGTTTCTCATTTTTAGTGCAACATTCAATAACCTACCTGAGATAGTTAACTGTGGGCTAACATAAGTGCTCTGAGCACATTTAAGGTGGGCTAGGCTAAGCCATGATATCGGTAAGTTAGATGTAGTGCATGTGTGTGTACTCAGTCATGTTTGACTGTTTGAATCCCCAAAGACTGTAGCCTGCCAGGCTCCTCTGTCCATGTGATTTTTCAGGGGAGAATATTGGAGTGGGTTGCCTCTTACTTCTCCAGTTGGTCTTCCCAACCCAGGGATCAAGTTTGTGTCTTCTGTGTCTTCTGCATTGGCAGGCAGATTCTTTAGCACTGAGCCACCTGGGAAGCCATAGGAAATGCATTAAAAAGTTTTTCTTTTCCTAAATTTAATGTGTTTTTTGCTGTGTTGGGTGTTTTAGCTACATGAGAGCTTTCTCTTGTTGCAGCAACCGGGGGCTACTCTTCATTGTGGTTTGTGGGCTTCTCATTGCAGTGNGAAGCCATAGGAAATGCATTAAAAAGTTTTTCTTTTCCTAAATTTAATGTGTTTTTTGCTGTGTTGGGTGTTTTAGCTACATGAGAGCTTTCTCTTGTTGCAGCAACCGGGGGCTACTCTTCATTGTAGTTTGTGGGCTTCTCATTGCAGTGACTTTCTTGTTGCAGAACAGAGATTCTAGGTACACTGATTTCAGTAGTGACAGTATGCCGGCTTGGTAGTTGAAACACAAGGGCCCTAGAGGTCACAGGCCTCAGTACTTGTAGCACAGGGGCTTTGTTGCATAAAGCACATGGGATCTTCCCAGGTTAGGGATTGAACTCTTGTTCCCTGCATTGGCAGGCAGGTTCTTAACCAGTTAGAACACCAGGGAAGTCCCAGTAAAGGCATTTTTGACTTATGATATTTCACATGCTAGCAAAGTAATGCTCAAACTTCTCCAAGCTAGGCTTCAACAGTACATGAGCCAAGAAATTCCAGATGTTCAACTTGTATTAAAAAAAGAGAAACCAGAGATCAATTTGCCAACACTGGTTGGATCATAGAAAAAACATCAGAATTTCAGAAAAACATCTTCTACTTCATTGACTACACTAAAGCCTTTGACTGTGTGGATCACAACAAACTGTGGAAAATTCTTAAAGATATCTTACCTTATCAGACCATCTTACCTGCCTCCTGAGAGACACATATGCAGGTCAAGAGGCAACAGTTAGAATGGGACATGGAACAATGGACTGGTTCAAAATTGGAAAAGGAGTACATCAATGCTGTATATTGTCACTTACCCTGCTTATTTAACTTACATGCAGAGTACAGCATGCTGGGCTGAATGATACACAAGCTGGAATCAAGAATGCTGGGAGAAGTATCAATAACCTCAGATATGCAGATAACACCACCCTAATGGCAGAAAGTGAAGAGGAACCTAAACAGCCTCTTTATGAAAGTGAAAGAAGAGAGAGAGAAAGCTGGCTTAGAACTCAACATTCAAAAAAAGGAAGATCACGGCATCTGGTCCCATTACTTCATGGAAAATAGACGAAAAAACAAGAAACAGTGACAGATTTTATTTTCTTGGGCTCAAAAATCACTGCAGATGGTGACTCTACCCTTGAAATTAAAAGATGCTTGCTCCTTGGAAAAAAAGCTATGACAAAACTAGACAGCATATTAGAAAGCAGATATATTACTTTGCTGACAAAGGTCCATCTAGTCAGCTATGGTTTTTTCAGTAGTCCTGTATGGATGTGAGAGGTGGACCATAAAGAAGGCTGAGTGCAAAAGAACTGATACTTTTGAACTGTGGTGCTGGAGAAGACTCTTGAGAGTCCCTTGAACTGTGCAGAGATCAAATCAGTCAATCTTAAAGGAAATCAATGCTAAATATTCATTGGAAGAACTGATGCTGAAGCTAAAACTCCAATACTTTGCCCACCTGATGCAAAGAGCCAACTTATTGGAAAAGACCCTGGTGCTGGGAAAGATTGAGGGCTGGAGAATAAGGGGCGACAGAAGAGGAGATGGTTGGATGGCATCACTGACTCGATGGACATGAGCAAGCTCCAGGAGATAGTGAAGGATGGTAGCCTGGCATACTGCAGTCCGTGGGGTTGCACAGAGTCAGACATGACTGAAGCGACTTAGCAGCAGCAGCAGCCTAACCTACTTCAAATGTGCTCAGAACCCTTACATTAGCCTATAGTTGGGTAAAATCGCCTAACACCAAGCCCATTTTATAAGAAAGCATTAAATATCTCATGTAATTTATTGAATACTGTACCAAAAGTGGAAAACAGAACAGTTGTAAGTGTATCGGTTNGTGCTCAGAACCCTTACATTAGCCTATAGTTGGGTAAAATCGCCTAACACCAAGCCCATTTTATAAGAAAGCATTAAATATCTCATGTAATTTATTGAATACTGTACCAAAAGTGGAAAACAGAACAGTTGTAAGTGTATCGGTTGTTTCCCCTCCTTGATCATGTGGCGGATTGGGAGCCGTGGTTCAAGGCTGCCTCCCAGAATCATGAGAAAGGATCTTACTACATATTGCCAGCCCTGGAAAAGATGAAAATTCAAAGTTTGGTTTATACTGGATAAGTATCACTTCCCCACCATCCTAAAGATGAAAAATCATAAGATGAATCATCATGAGTTGAGGACTATCTGTACATCACTGGAATAGGTCCTTGCTGCTAGGTCCATCCCTTCTTGGGGATGCCTGGAAAGGCAGGTGACCCAGTCCAGGAAAATGAGGGGTTGCTGATGACTGGAGGGGTGGCATCCAACCAGTGAGAGCAGGGAATGGAGACCTCTGACTTTGTGGCCTTGGAAGAATACATGTCATTGAAGAATTATATGGTTGTGAGACCCAGGCAAGTGTGCGAACCTGGAGGATAAAAGAGAATCACACAAGTTTTCCAAAGTGCCCCCTTCTCCCCACTAGGCTTTGTTTCTATCTCCTGTTGCACCACAGGGTTTCACTCCTGCCTAATGCTGCAGCTCTCCAACCGCAGAAGAGCCTCTGCCACTGTTCTTATAGGAATCCAGGAGCAGCAGTCTGTACTGCAGGGGAAAAGACACTTTTCCCCAGATATTTTCCTATTTTTATAACCATTTTGTATCATTTCTAAAGCCCCTCCCTCCCCTCTTAGGCATGGTATCTCATTCCCGAAATAATTGCTTTTACATTTTATTTTGGATAATTCACTGAATGGAAAGTTAAAGATACAACATTTAGGCAACACATTAGTATTCATGGAGTGTTTCTTTATGTTTCTCATTACTGAAAACATTTTATGCTGAAAATCTCCCATCATGCTCCCCAAAGGTGGCATTATTTTGAAGCTACGTTGAGCAGAGATAAAGAACTGAAAGAAAACCTCCCTGAGTTAACTCGTGCATATCCATTTCCTTCCCAACCTTGGTTTCTCAGATGCCCTCCAAATACATAGGAAACTTAAGGACATATTATTTACAGAGAAACGTGATTGATCTCCTTGGGCTCAAAGGATTTCACATAAAACTGGAATGTACCCAAACAACTGCAGCTCTTCTTTCTGACAGGTTAACTTTGTCAAAGCATGATACGTACATCAAGTTCATGTTCAGGTACGGGGAACAGGACACAACCAGTCTGACTGATGTGGGTTTATAATTGATGGGCAGGAGATTGGGGGCTTAAAATGTCATTAGTGAGATGTGACCATAGTCAACCATTTCATCTCTGGGACTCAGATTCTTTACCCTGTAAGGTGGGGAGGAAAAGTGTCCATAGCCTTTAAGGTGCTTTCTGATACTAAGGTGCTGCAATTTTTTATTCATATCAACTAGGAATACAGTTAAATACTGGTCCATCGAGTGGGGATAAGCAGTCATTTTTATTTTATGTGTAACTAGATCTCCAGTTCACAACATTTCTGAGAATAGATTTGTTAAGACCAGCAGGGAAATTCTTATTGTATAACTTGGTAGAAACAGCCTGTTTAGCCAGAGGGGGTCTTCTTCCTGGGGATGAGGTGTCTCCTAGTCAATAAAAGATTGCAGAGCTGGCTGCTTGGACTAGTAACAAATGAGGATCACAGCCAGACCTCGGAAAAGCTGTAACATGAGAAGGAGGCCATCTTAGTCAGGGAGCTCTGCCAGGGACATGCTGGAACTGAAAGGATAGACCTCAAGCCGCTTCAGAATTGGAGCACATCTGGGTACTTGGTACTCAGGCAGCCAGGAGCATGGCACTGGATGTGGACAGGAGAGTCACTTCCCTACCTGGAACTCAGAAACTTTCTGAGGATGGAAAACGGTGGGTTGGGGGGCAAGCAAGGTGGCGCTCTGAAACACTGCACTTTTTTTTTTTTTTTTTTTACCTTACAATACTCTATTGGCTTTGCCATACATCGACATGAATCCCCCACAGGTGTACATGAGCTCCCAATCCTGAATCCCCCTCCCACCTCCCACCCCACAACGTCTCTCTGGATCATCCCCGTGCACCAGCCCCAAGCATCCTGCATTCTGTATCAAACATAGACTGGCGCCTCATTTCTTACATGATAGTATACATGCTTCAATGCCATTTTCCCATATCATCCCAC
>SJYV01023281.1:93574-121185 GCA_006410875.1 Neotragus pygmaeus | reverse complement strand
CTGGAATTCCATCACCTCCACTAGCTTTGTTTGTAGTGATTCTTCCTAAAGCACACTTGACTTCACATTCCAAGATGTCTGGCTCTAGGAGAGTGTGAGTGATCACACCATCGTGATTATATGGATCATGAAGATCTTTTTTGTATAATTCTTCTGTGTATTCTTGCCACCTCTTCTTAATATCTTCTGCTTCTCTTAGATATATATCGTTTCTGTCCTTTATTGAGCCCATCTTTGCATGGAAATGTTCCCTTGATATCTCTATCTTTTTTGAAGAGATCTCTTGTCTTTCCCCTTCTGTTGTTTTCCTCTATTTTGTTGCATTGATTGCTAAGGAAGTCTTTCTTATATCTTCTTGCTATTCTTTGGAACTCTGCATTCAAATGGGTATATCTTTCCTTTTCTCCTTTGCTTTTTCACTTCTTTTCTTTTCACAGCTATGTAAGGTCTCCTCAGACAGCCATTTTGCTTTTTTCATTTCTTTTTCTTGGGGATGGTCTTGATTCCTGTCTCCTGTACAATGTCACAAACCTCTGTCCATTATTCATCAGGCACTCTGTCTATCAGATCCAGTCCCTTAAATCTACTTCTCACTTCCACTGTATAGTCCTAGGGATTTGATTTAGGTCGTACCTGAATGGTTTAGTGGTTTCCCCACTTTCTTCAATGTAAGTCTGAATTTGGCAATAAGGAGCTCATGAGCTGAGCCACAGTCAGCTCCTGATCTTGTTTTTGCTGACTGTATAGAGCTTCTCCATCTTTGGCTGCAAAGAATGTAATCAATCTGATTTTGGTGTGGACCATCTGGTGATGTCCATGTGTAGAGTCTTCTCTTGTGTTATTGGAAAAGGGTGTTTGCTATGACCAGTGTATGATCTTGGCAGAACTCTATTAGCTTTGCCCTGCTTCATTCTGTACTCCAAGGCCAAATTTTCCTGTTACTGCATGTGTTTCTTGACTTCCTACTTTTGCATTCCAGTCACCTACAATGAAAAGGACATCTTTTGGGGGTGTTAGTTCTAGACGGTCTTGTAGGTGTTCGTAGAACCATTCAGCTTCAGCTTCTTCAGCGTTACTGTTCGGGGCATAGACTTGGATTACTGTGATATTGAAAGGTTGCCTTGGTAATGAACAGAGATCATTCTGTCATTTTTGATACCACATCCAAACACTGCATTGGACTTTTTTGTTGACTATGAGGTCTACTCCATTTCTTCTAGGGATTCCTGCCCACAGTAGTAAATATAATGGTCATCTGAGATAAATTTACCCATTTCAGTCCATTTTAGTTCACTTATTCCTAGGACGTCGACGTTCACTCTTGCCATCTCCTGTTTGACCACTTCCAGTTCGCCTTGACTCATGAACCTAACATTCCAGGTTCCTATGCAATATTGCTCTTTACAGCATTGGACCCTGCTTCGATGACCAGTGCTTATGGAGGTTAAGCTTATTAGTGTGAGTACATTCTTCCCTCTACTTGGTGGCACACAGGGTGTCAGTTCTCTCAGTTGGGTTGAGTGTGCAGGTCTCTCAGGAAAGTTGACTTAAAAATAATAAAAACATGGCTGACGTCACAATCGATAAATCAATTAAGCATTATTCAGAAAGGAGAAACAGGGTACAAGAGAAAGAACAAGAGAGTAAACCAAACCTCTTTTTAGTTACTGATTATCAGAGAAGACATGTTTTTAGGATTGCACTAGGAGATATTTCATAGCTTTCCTTTCAAGCTTAGCTTCATCTCTCCCTGATTTTCCTTTTCTTTCTTTCTGTTTTTCTTTATGATGAAGTAGGAAATGAAATTGGAGACAGGTGTATTGGGATCTCCTGTCCAATTGACTTTTCAGGGAAAGTCAGAGAGGATGGAGCCCAGCTGACCTGCAGACCAGGAGGAACATTCATGGAACTCAGGATGAGTATGAGAGGAGGCAGTGGGAGGGAATCAGCTTTGATATCGGTTTTAAACAATGGACTCTCCTGCCTGTTTCACAATACTTCTTTCTCCACTCCCTGCCAGTAAAGAAGCGGAGGGAGTATAGTCAGAGGCTGTTGGTTAGGGGCAAGGATAGCTTTATTTGGAGAGACAGAAAGAGCAAGTCTGCATGTGTGACTCTGATTCTGATGTGGTTAAATTCAGAGGTCTTCTCAGGTGCTCTTATCTTCACTTTTGTGAGTTTCTAGTATCTTGGAATAAGTTCCATCAGCCTATTAGCCCTGGAAAAGTCTCTAGAGGAATTGGGGCTCTTTTGACATCTTCATACCAAGACTTCTCTTGGCTCACTATATTTCTTCTGAATGCTCAACATCAAGGTATAGAAATGGTAAGAATCTTTATTTGGACTATATAATTATACTCAAATCATGAAAGAAGACCTTTTGTAAAATGTCTCTACAATGAAATGAGTTTTAATGAGTGTCACTGGAGGGTAAGTAGATAGTACAAAAACCAAAGGAGATAAAATTGTAAGTTAAGGTCAATTTGAAATAACACTTGACCACAGACTCTTGACCTTCTGGCTTCCTCTATTTCTAGCTGGTTTTCCTTCTCCCTATATATATTAACTTCCCCCTCTAGGCTATCAGATTGTCAAGAATCAGGACCATGCTTGAAACTGTATCATGAATATGTCTGTAAACTTTGGTAGTTGGACCCCCTGGTTAGAATCTCAGATCCAGAGGGACTTTGTCTTGTTTACAACTACATCTGCAGAGACCAGCCACCTAGCTATGCTCAACAAATATTTTCAAATGAATAAATTGATACATTTATGTCTTCTGTTATTGCAGAGTGCCTGGAATATAGTAGACCCTCAGTAAAAGTTAAACAGATCTTGGAAACAATTTTCACTCCTTTGGATAATCTGTATCCAGCTTCTGAGCCAGAGAATGAGGCTAATTGATAAAAGGACAAAGGTCGAGGTGCCAGTTGCTGTCCTAAGCAGATCAAAGTGAAGTTTCTCCAAGACCTTCATGCTTTCAATTTTTTAAAATGTATTTTGACATTGTCAGAGCCTCTTTTCATTTTATTCATCAAATTTATGTTAGATATCATCACTGACTGCTTTTAAATTGATTTCCTTTTCCACACAGGTGACTTTCTCCATTTTGTAACTAAGAGTCAGGAAGCCACAATTCACAAAGATTACTTCTCTCTGCTCTTCAAAAAGAAATAGCATTCACCAAAACAAACCAACTCACTGGTCGGTCCTGTGCTTCTCTCCTATCTTTGAAATATATAATATGGAGCATTAACAGTACAGCATTTTAGGAGGCAAGGTAGATTTCCCACTAAGGCTTCCACTGAGAAGAGGTTATGTTTGGATTCTGTGTCCAGTGATACCCTATTAGGTCTCAGATATATGTTCAAATTCTGGTTCAATATCTGATAAGAAAAAGAAATTAAACAATAAAATTGTGATATCTCTAATCTTCATCACTTTATATCTGATTGCATTATTTTATCTACAATTTGAAATTACATGTTGAAAATTTATGGTAATCAGAGAGTTTTTGAGCATTAATTTTGCTTGAGAACCTCCTAAGCTGTTACTTATCTAAAACCTAAAGCCAGGCTTCTATTGAAAAAGGCTTTCATTGGTAGGTGGAGATGTACAGCTGTTGAGGCCCTGATGAGCAAAATAATAAATGAGAAACCCTGAATACCAAAATATAATTTTGTCCTCATTTTTTTCTGGAAAGAAAAAATTTATATATTGATCAAAGAGACAGCTGTCTGCTAATTAAACTTAGTTCTTCAGAAAAAGAAACATGTACTATAGAACTTGAAATATAAGAATGATAAAATGTGACTTTTATCCTCAGTTGGCACATTTTATACCTCATATATAAAAATTTATAATATTTTTTTCTCATAAAATTATCATCTCTTTTGTTTGTCAATGGTCTCCTCAGAGCAACATGCTCTTTTGGCTCAGTGCAGACCAAGTTCCTTCCCTAGTCCCCCAAGGCTTAAAGCTCCAGAGGGTGAAAACTAAGTGAATCTCATCTATCACTATATTCCCAGAACCAGGTAGGATGCTTAGCTCAAAGTAGATGCAAACAGCTGAAAGGATGTTTTTTTTTATGCCATCTTTCATGCTCTTTTCACTGCCTAGAGTAACTTCCTTTACCTTTCTACCAACCAAAAATTAGCCATTCCTAACTTAGTGCATGGGGAAGGCTATGGCAACCCACTCCACTGTTCTTGCCTGGAGAATCCCAGGGACAGGGGATCCTGGTGGGCTGCCATCTATGGGGTCGCACAGAGTCGGACACGACTGAAGTGACTTAGCAGCAGCAGTAGCAACTTAGTGCATGTAGTCATGTATGGATGTGAGAGTTGGACCATAAAGAAGGCTGAGCATAGAAGAACTGATGTTTTTGAATTGTGGTGCCAGAAAAGGCTCTTGAGAGTCCTTGAACGGCAAGATCAAACCAATCTACTTTAAAGGAAATCGACACTGACTATTCATTGGAAGGACCGGTGCCAAAAACTGAAGCTCAGTTCATTGGCCACCTGATGTGAAGAGCCAACTTACTGGAAAAGACCCTGATGCTGGTAAAGAATGAAGGCAGGAAGAGAAGGGGGTGACAGAGGTTGAGATGGTTTAATGGCATCACTGACTCAAGGAAGGTAAGTTTGAGCAAACTGAGAGAGACAGTGGAGGTCAGAGGAGCCTGGAGTGTTGCAGTCCATGGGGTGGAAGACTTGGACATGACTTACTGGCCAAACAACAACAAACTTAATGTATGTATCTTCTGAAAATTCTTCCTGAGCAAAAATTCTACCCTCACTCATTGTATCTTTGTTATTAATTCATAGAGAACTCACTCTCTCTACCAAGTTTAGGCTTTGATTTTGTTTATTGTCAAACCTTGTTTCCTAATAACTTTTTCTCAATTAAATTGCAAGTTCACTGACTGAAAATTTTATTAAGTTTTTGCCTCATAGGACATAGCACAGTCCCACCAACTTAAGTATATCATAAACAGTACCTTGCAATGGAGATGACAACAAGTGTTCAGACAAAATGTACCAAAGGTGAAATCTGGTAATAAATGGGGCCCTGAGTTAACAAGATCTTTTTCTTCATCCTGGCCTACAAACCACTGCTTCCTCCCTTCTTGGTCTTCTGCATCATGAGATCCCAAAGCTCTACTAATGAGAAGCTATTTCCTATCGATTTACTTTCAGCTCTACCACCTTATGGAGAAGGCAATGGAAACCCACTCCAGTACTTATGCCTGGAAAATCCCATAGACAGAGGAGCCTGGTTGGCTGCAGTCCATGGGGTTGCTAAGAGTCAGACACGACTGAGCGACTTCACTTTCATGCATTGGAGAAGGAAATGGCAACCCACTCCAGTGTTCTTGCCTGGAGAATCCCAGGGACGGGGGAGCCTGGTGGGCTGCCGTCAATGGGGTTGCACAGAGTCGGACATNCCTCTGTTGTCCCCTTCTCCTCCTGCCCCCAATCCCTCCCAGCATCAGAGTCTTTTCCAATGAGTCAGCTCTTCACATGAGGTGGCCAAAGTACTGGAGTTTCAGCTTTAGCATCATTCCTTCCAAAGAAATCCCAGGGCTGATCTCCTTCAGAATGGACCATTTTTAGTAACCTATAATAGAGAAAGGCACTTGAAAGTGCTTTTATATGGTCGAAATGAACTCAAAGTATATTTTCAGAACCAGCAGAGAGAGTCTGAACCTTGTATATCTGAAAAAGGAAAAGAGGAACAGTTTAGCTCTCCTGATTTGCTGGGAAGAATGTATAATATCTGGGGGCTCAGGGGAGAAAACATGCTTTCCTGGCCTCTTTTTGGGCAGTGAAGGCAATCCTTCCTAAGTGCAGGCAGTGGAGGAAGGCCCTCTGCATTGGCAGCTGTGGGGAACCACCAGCAGGGAAGCCTCCGCCTTCTCCTGCCAGTCTCTGACAGCTGGGGTCAGGGAAGCAGAGCCCGAGCACCGTTCACCTGCCAGTACATGGACCAGGAGCAAAGACGGACCTGCCCATCGAGTTTGGGTAGCAAGACTCAACGTGTCCACTCAAGCTTCATGTTCCACTTAAAAACATCAACCAAGGAGACGTGTCAACAGCACCAGAAAAACAAAACAAAACAAAAAACAACTTGTATTGCAAATATTTACACTTTACACTTTGTATAAAATTTTCCAGATTGGCCATTTGGTACAATTTCTTCTGATTGAATGTTAATGAAAGTTGATTTAACTTTGGCCTCCGACTCAGTGCCACATAATACAGAATGAACAAACCCTAGGAACTATCTTTGAGCACTTAATACAGCAAGCCCCAAGCATTTTTCTTTTCATTATGTCATTTAAACCTCAGGACAATACCATGGAGTAGGCATCATTTCCACAACTTTTAAAAGAGGAAACCGAGGAATGGAGAAGTGAAATGATTCATCCCAGATCACAGCTGGAGAGATTCAGAGGCAGACAGGACCCAGAGCCTGTGTGATTCCAAAGCCCATGTGTTTTTTATTCCATCACTACCTCCAGAGGGTCCAAAAGATTTGAGGGTCATGTGAAACACAAAACTTTAAAATCAGTCACTTTGGGAAGACTTAGCCTTGGACTCTGTTGGCAAACTGATAAAGTAGAGAAAATTAGTCAATTTAAGTTAAAAAAAATAGAAAAAGAAAAAACTGTCTTCCTAACAAGTGAAAATTTTGTTCCAACAATACATTCCTTAAAAAAAAGAATCAACCAACAAACAGAAAAAGATCTCATCCCCAAAACAGTTGCAACTGATGACCCACTTATTTCAAGGAATGTTTAATCTAACAATGTGTCAGTGCCACAGAACTTGGCAGTCCTTGGAGTTGGACACAGTGGTGTGTTTGTATCAGGAGGGAGTCTGAGTCCTTTACCTGACTGGGAACAGAGTTTCAGAGGTCTTCTGGAGAAATAAAGCCTTCTGCTGGCAAGTGGGCCCAAGGCCCCTTTCATCCTGCCAGAATGGTCTACGCATTGTGATTTAAGGCATCAGAGGTGGGCCAAAACATCTGGGAGTTTGCTCAACTCAAGGACAAAGATGATCCCCACTTGTTTATTTGAAACACACTGCCTCATCAGCCTTCCCTGGTGGCTCAGCGGTAAAAAAAATCTGCCTGACAACGCAAGTGGTCAGTGATGCCATCCAACCATCTCATCCTCTGTTGTCCCCTTCTCCTGCCTTCAATCTTTCCCAGCATCAGGGTCTTACCCAGTGAGTCAGTATTTTGCCTCAGGTGGCCAAAGAATTGGTGTATCAGCTTCAGCATTAGTCCTTCCAATGAATATTCAGGACTGATTTCCTTTAGGTTGGACTGGTTGGGCTTCCTTGCAGTCCATGGGACTTTCAAGAGTCTTCTCCAACACCACAGTTCAAAAGCATCAATCCTTTGGTGCTCAGGTTTCTTTGTAGACCAACTCTCACATCCATACATGATTCCTGGAAAAACCATATATCTGACTAGACAGGCCTTTGCCACCAAAGTAATATCTCTGCTTTTTAATATGCTATATAGGTTGGTCATAGCTTTTCTTCCAAGAAGCAAGCATTTTTAAATTTCACAGCTGCAGTCAACAACTGCAGTGATTTTTGGAGTCCAAGAAAATAAAGTCTGTCACTGTTTCCATTGTTTCCCCATCTATTTAACATGAAGCAATGGGACTGGATGCCATGAACTTGGCTTTTTGAATGTTGAGTTTTAGGTCAGCTTTTTCACTCTCTTTCACTTTCATCAGGAGGCTCTTCTGTTCCTCTTCACTTTCTGCCATAAGAGTGGTGTCATCTGCATATCTGAGGTTATTGATATTTCTCCAGGCAGTCTTGATTTCAGCTTGTGCTTCATCCAGCCTGGCATTTTGCATGATGTACTCTGTAAAGAAGTTAAATAAGCAGGGTGACAATATACAGCCTTGACGTACTCCTTTCCCAATTTGAAACCAGTATGTTTTTCCATGTCCAGTTCTAACTGTTGCTTCTTGACCTGCATACAGATTTCTCAGGAGGCAGGTCAGGTGGTCTGGTATTCCTATCTCTTTNATATACAGCCTTGACGTACTCCTTTCCCAATTTGAAACCAGTATGTTTTTCCATGTCCAGTTCTAACTGTTGCTTCTTGACCTGCATACAGATTTCTCAGGAGGCAGGTCAGGTGGTCTGGTATTCCTATCTCTTTCAGAATTTCCCACAGTTTGTTGTGATCTACACAGTCAAAGGCTTTGGCATAGTCAATAAAGCAGAAGTAGATGTTTTTCTGGAACTCTCTTGCTTTTTCTATGATCCAACAGATGTTGACAATTTGATCTCTGGTTCCTCTGCCTTTTCTAAATCCAGTTTGAACATCTGGAAGTTCATGGCTCATGTGCTGTTGAAGCCTAGCTTGGAGAATTTTGATCATTATTTTGCTAGTGTCTGAAATGAGTGCAATTCTGCAGTTCTTTGAACATTCGTTGGCATTGTCCTTTGGGATTGGAATGAAAACTGACCTTTTCCAGTCCTGTGGCCACTGCTGAGTTTTCCAAATTTGTTGACATAATGAGTGCAGTACTTTAACATCATCATCTTTTAGGAATTGAAATAGTTCAACTGGAATTTCATCACCTCCACCTGCTTTGTTCATACTGATGCTTCCCAAGGCCCACTTCCATCCCAGGATGTCAGGCTATAGGTGAGTGATCACATCATCGTGGTTATCTGGGTCATTAAGATCTTTTTTGCATAGTTCTTCTGTGTATTCTTGCCACCTCTTTTTAATATCTTCTGCTTCTGTTAAGTCCATACCATTTCTGTCCTTTACTGTGCCCATATTCAAGAAAATCAGAAATACCAAGGGAATATTTCATGCAAAGATGGGCACAATAAAGGACAGAAATGGACAAAATAAAGGACCTACAGAAGCAGAGGATATTAAGAAGTGGCAAGAATACACAGAAGAGCGATACAAAAAAAAAGATCATTTCATTAGGTTTGCAAAAATTCATGAGTCTACTCTCAGCATTTAGTTTATTTTATTCTATTTATGTGCTTACATTAGTACCGTACTATTTTTGTTACTAGAGCTTGTAATATGATCATAGCTGACAGGACAAACTTTGTTTCTTCTCTTTGATTCTTTTTATACAAGTTGACAGCTATTTATGGAAGAATGTATTCTTCCACATGCATTTTCTTCCTCCGTTTTTATTGAAGTGTTAGTGACAAATGAAAATTATATATGTTTAAGGTATACAACTTGATGTTTTGATATACATATAGATAGTGAAATAATCGCCAAAATCAAGCTAATTAACATATGCATTACCCCCACAGAGTTACTGTTTTTACTTTTCTGTGTGTGGTGAGAACACTTAAGATGTACCCTCTTAGCAAGTTTATACTATACAATACAATACTTCTAACTATATTCATGTTACTGTAGATTAGATCTCTAGAGGTTATCCATCTTTTATAACTAAAATTTTGTACACCTTGACTAATTTCCTATTCCTCCTCCCCCCACACCGCCCTCCAGGCTCAGGCAACCACCATGCCACTCATTGCTATTTGAATCTGACTATTTTATATTTCACATATAATTGAGATGAGGATATATTTGTCTTTCTGTGGCTTATTTGGCTTACCATAACTCTCCAGGTTCATCCATGTTATGGAAGTGGAAGGATTTCCTTCTTTTCAAATATTGAGTAAGATATATATATATATATATATCACAAAATTGTCAGCATCTGTTGGATTGTAGAACAAGCAAGAGAATTCCAGAAAAATACCTACTTCTGCTTCATTGACTATGTGAAAGCCTTCGGGAATATGGATTACAATGAACTGTTGGAAATTCTTAAAGAGATGGGAATACAGATCCCCTTACCTACCTCCTTAGGAACCTGTATTCAGGTCAAGAAGCAACAGTTAGAACCAGACACAGAGCGATGGACTGGTTCCAAACTGGGAAAGGAATATGTCAAGGCTGTATATGATAATCCTGCTTATTTAACTTACGTGCAGAGTACATCATGCAAAATGCCAGGCTAGATGAAGCACAAGCTGCTATCAAGATTTTCAAGAGAAATATAAACAACAAAATAGGCTGATGATACCACCTTAGTGGCAGAAAGTGAAGAGGAATTAAAGAGCCTCTTGATGAAGGTAAAAGAAAAGAGTGAAAAACTGGCTTAAAACTCAACATTCAAAAAATTAAGATCATGGTATCTGGTCCCTTAACTTCATGGCAAATAAATGGAAACAGTGGCAGATTTTATTTTCTTGGGTTCCAAGATCACTGCAGCCACAAAATTAAAAGATGACTTCTTGTAAGAAAAGCTATGACAAACCTAGACAGCATATTAAACAGCAGAGACATCACTTTGCCAACAAAGGTCCATATGGACAAATATGTAAGTTGATTGCCAAAGAGTTGATGCTTTCGAACTGTGGTATTGAAGAAGACTCTTGAGAGTCCCTTGGACTGCAAGGAGATCAAATAAGTCATTCCTAAAGGAAATTGACACTGAATATTCATTGGAAGGACTGATGCTAAAGCTCCAACATTTTGGCTGCCTGATGAGAACTGACACATTGGAAAAGACCCTGATGCTGGGGAAGACTGAAGGCAGGAGAAGGGGGAAACAGAGAATGAAATGGTTGCCATGCACTACCAACTTGATGGACATCAGTTTGAGCAAGCTCTGGGAGATAGTGAAGGACAGGGAAGCCTAGTGTGCTACAGTCCATGGGGTCACAAAGAGTTGGACACAACTTAGTGACTGAACAACAACAATCACATATATATATATATTTATTATTATTATTTTTTTTTCTATCACATTTTCTTTACCCATCTATAGACATATAGACACAAAGGGGCTTCCCTAGTAGCCCAATTGGCAAAGAATCTGCCTGCAACGTGGAAGACCTGAGTTCAATCCCTGGGCTAGGAAGATCCCCTGGAGGAGAGCATGGCAACCCATTCCAGTATTCTTGCCTGGAAAATCCCATGGAGAGAGGAGCCTGGCAGGCTATAGTTCATGAGCTCACAAAGAGTTGGAGCAGCTAAGCACATAGACATAGACATTCAGGTAGTTTCCATATCTTGGCTATTATTAATAATGCTTCTGTGAACATGGGAGTGTAGCTATATCTTTGAGATACTGATTTCATTTCCTTTAGACACATACTGAGAAGTGGGATTGCAGGATCCTAAGACAGTTCCATTTTTCATTTTTTGAGGAAACTTCATACTCTCTTCCATCATGGAGGCACCTGCTTACATCCCCTCCAACAGTTGCTCAGTCGTGTCCAACTCTTTGCGACCCCATGGACTGTAGCCTACCAGGCTTCTCCATCCATGGGATTTTTCAGGCAAGGGTACTGGAGTGGGTTGCCATTTGCTTCTCCAGGGGATCTTCCTGACCCAGGGATCAAACCCAAGTCTCCCGCATTGAAGGCAGATGCTTTACCCTCTGAGCCACCAGGGAAGTCCCATATCTTTGAGATACTGATTTAATTTCCTTTAGATACATACCAAGAAGTGGGATTGCAGGATNAGACATTCAGGTAGTTTCCATATCTTGGCTATTATTAATAATGCTTCTGTGAACATGGGAGTGTAGCTATATCTTTGAGATACTGATTTCATTTCCTTTAGACACATACTGAGAAGTGGGATTGCAGGATCCTAAGACAGTTCCATTTTTCATTTTTTGAGGAAACTTCATACTCTCTTCCATCATGGAGGCACCTGCTTACATCCCCTCCAACAGTTGCTCAGTCGTGTCCAACTCTTTGCGACCCCATGGACTGTAGCCTACCAGGCTTCTCCATCCATGGGATTTTTCAGGCAAGGGTACTGGAGTGGGTTGCCATTTGCTTCTCCAGGGGATCTTCCTGACCCAGGGATCAAACCCAAGTCTCCCGCATTGAAGGCAGATGCTTTACCCTCTGAGCCACCAGGGAAGTCCCATATCTTTGAGATACTGATTTAATTTCCTTTAGATACATACCAAGAAGTGGGATTGCAGGATCCTAAGACAGTTCCATTTTTAATTTTTTGAGGAACCTTCATACTCTCTTCCATCATAGAGGCAACTGTTTACATCCCCTCCATCAGTCTACGAAGATTTTCATTTCTCCACATCCTTGTTAATGCTTATCTTTGTTCTTTTTCATAATAGCCATTCTAACACGTTGTGAGATGATAGCTCATTGAGGTTTTGATTTACATTTTCCCGATGATTAGTCATGTTGATCACTTTTTCATTGTTGGCCATCTATATGCTTTATTTTTGAGAAATATGTATTCAGGAATTTTGCTCATTTTTAAATTGGATTGTTTCCTTGCTATTGTGTTTTAGGAGTCATTTATATATTATTGATATTAACTCACAATCAGATATAGTTTGTAGATAGCTTTTCAGGTGTTGCAGTGGTAAAGAATCTGCCTGCATGATAAAGAATTGCTTCAGGAAATGAGGGTTCCATCCTTAGGTCAGGAAGATTCCCTAGAGGAGGAAATGGAAGCCCACTCTAGTATCCTTGCCTGGAAAACTCCATGGACAGGGAATCCTGGTGGATTGCAGTCCATGGGGTCATAAAGAGTTGGATACTTCTTAGTGACTAGGTACACACACTCTCTCCTGTTCCATAAGATGCCTCTTCATTTTGCTGTTTGCTATGTGGAAGCCTATTATTTACTTATCTGACTGGGTCAGGTCTTGGTTGCATCACATGGGATCTTTAGTTGCAGTGCACAGACTCTGTAGTAGTGGTTTACGGCACTTGGGTCCTGGAGTGTGCAGGCTTCAGGAAAAGAGACTATCTTTTCCCTATTGTGTGTTTTTGGTACCTTTGTCAAAGATGAGTTGACTGTAGATGTGTGGATTTATTTCTGGGTTCTCTGTTGGTCTAGCCCACCAGGCTTCTCTGTCCATGGAATTCTCCAGGCAAGAATATTAGAGTGGGTTACCATTCCCTTCTGCAGGGGATCTTCCCAACCTGGGGATCGAACCTGAGTCTCTTATATTGCACGTGGATTTTTACCATCTGAGCTATCAGGGAAGCTTTATTACTGTAGTTTTGAATATTTTGAAATCATGAGGTGTGATGCCTCCAGCTTTGTTCTTCTTGATCAAGGTTGCTTTGATTATTTGAGGTCTTTTGTGATTTTATATACATTTTAGAATATTTTTCCTAGTTCTGAAAAAATATTATTGGGAAGTTGATAGGACTACATTGTATCTGCAGATTACTTTTGTTAATATGGACATTTTCACAATATTAATTCTTCCAGTCCATGGACACAAAATGTTTTCCACTTATCTGTGTCTTCTTCAATTTTCTTCACCAGCATTTTATAATTTTCAATGTAAAAGATCTTCAACTTTTTGGTTAAATTTATTCCTATATATTTCATTGTTTTTAGTATTATGAATGGAATTTTCTTAATTTCCTTTAAAACAATTTGTTGTCCTTGTATAGATAAGCAACTGACTTTTGCATTTTGATTTTATATCCTGAAACTTACTGAATTTGTTAGTTCTAATAGTTTTTTGGTGTAGTCTTTAGGGGACTGTATATATAATGGCAAGTCATCTTCAAACAGAGATAACTTTACCTCTTCCTTTCCAACTTGTATGGCCTTTTATCTATTTTTCTTGTCTAATTGCTTTGTCTAGGACTTGCATGATTATGCTGAATTGGAGTGATGAGAGTGGGCATCCTTGCTCTATGTATATGGGCGGTGGTATGGGGAAACACACTCCTACTCCACGGGGTGCAGTGGCATGAACTCTGAGCAGCTTTGTTAGCTAGACTCACCATCAGATACCGCATCAGCAGTGTCCCTCGTCATGCCAAGGGCTTCTGATGTCTTGCTTTTTCCCTCAAGGTGGTAAGGGATTCTTGAGGGGATTTCTCTTTTGCTGTGCTGTGCCAGGATGGGGAACTAAATTGAACAGGTAAAAATGCTTTCTACATTTTCTATGTGCTCATCTTCAATTTTTGATCTCCATTGTGTTACTGCAGCTTCTTAATTGTAATGTGGAGCTCTCCCAGAGCAAGCTTCATTGGTGAATAGTTGTTACATTGTTTTTGTATGGAGGACAAAGGCTGGGACCTGCTAATCTGTCACCTCTGACATCATTTCAAATGCATTTAAAAATAAATTTACTACTTTCATCCAAAAATCTAGCTGGAATTTTAATTAGTGTTGAATTATTTTGGCGAGAATTGACCTTTATTTTTACAAGACTAAGTTGTCCCATCCAAGAGAATGAAATATCTTTTTAATCATAATTTTAAAAATCCTTTAACAAGTTTAGTTTTAAACTTTCTTTGCTAAGTACTGTATATTTTATAATTTTTATCTGATTTCTGATTGTATTTTGAGTTGATTTGCTGCTATAGAGAAATGCTATTGATTTTTGGTTGTTGACCTCGTATCTGGCAACCTTGTTGATGTCTATAATTATAATTAGGGGTCAGTTTTTAGAGATATATGTTCACTTCTACCAGCTTCAATCAGGTTTGGGTCTACTTGCTTTTATAGTGGAAATATTTTATAATCCAGGCATTTTTTTTTCTCCTAAGGCATACACTGTTAAAACTGATATTTCACTCTGCAAATATTAAAATCCACAAGGAAGACTAGAGGGTATCCGGGCAAATGGATTACAGTTTCTTTATGGCCAAGGGATACACAAATACTTGTATATAAAACCAAAAGTCACCACTGATCCAGAGCTAATATTCAGAGAACCAATGCTANTATTTTTTTTTCTTTTCTTTTCTTTTTTTTACTTTATTTTACTTTACAATACTCTATTGGCTTTGCCATACATCGACATGAATCCACCACAGGTGTACACGAGCTTATCCATTCATTCTTAGGTTGTCTTAGCTATTGTGAATAATGCTGCAATGAGTAGCTCTATTGCAGTAATAATTTCACGATACATATACATTTCAAATTACTATGCTGCACATCTTTTTTGTTGTTAAGTTGTGTCCAATTCTCTGTGACCCCATAGACTGCAGCCTACGAGGCTCCCCTGTTCATGCAGTTTCCCAGGCAAGAACACCGGAGTGGACTGCCATTTCCCTCCCCAGGGGATCGTCCCGACCCAGAGATCAAACCCGTATTTCCTACATTGGCAGGTGGATTCTTCACCACCGAGCAACCAGGACTTCCCATCACCTGTTTTTAGATGAGATGGCTGCTCCTTTATAATAGCTTTTGTCTAGAAGGGAAGGAGTGTGCAAGAGAAATGTTGTTCCACAGGCCCACTCTGTGAAGGACAGTCCTTAGAAAAGGAAGCCATGTGCTGGGCATTGCCTGGTACTGGGACAATTGACCTTCAACAATATGGTAGAATAACAAAAAAAGCTAGTGCCTTGCATGGCTTTAGTGCTTTACAGAAGCAAAGCACTTACATCATCATTTTTAATCCTTTGAACCATCCTGTGAAATGGGTATTATTTATTCGACTTAAAAGGGAAGAAGCTGAAGCTTTGCAGAATTTAGAGATGTTCCTAAGCCTATACAGCCTGTTAATATAGAATCCAGGCTACATGATTCTTAGGACAGCTCTCCCTCCATTATGAGGATGAAACTGTTACCCCAGACCCTGAATGCACACTCGGGAGGGATCAGCAGGAATTTGCTCAGGGTGAGATAGCAAGTATAAGGTAGAGCCTCTGTATAAGGTTTTCACCTCTGCTGTCTGATTCTGAGCCCAGGGTCAGAGCAGTGCAGTATTAGCAGACTGAGAGGCCTGGGGAAGTCATGTAGGAGTGAAGTTATTTTTGTCTCCAGAAGGGGAGAGAGATGGTAGAAAAGGAAAGGAGACAAGACTTTACACAGTTTTCCTGTTATGTGGAGGGTTTTGATAATGCACAGAAACTGTCAAGGAGGACAGAGAAACTCACCAGGAAATCTGGGGGCCTGAGGATAGGAAGGGTGAGGAAGAGGGGACGGGGTGGCTTTGTCACATGGATGGTGCAACCTCTTCTCCTACTACTTGTCTTTTACACAGAGATTAAGGTGACAATCGTAATTAGGGGGTTAGAGAGAATGCTGACAGGATGATTGAGATTCTCTCCAGCCCTCCAGCTCTATGATCTATGGTTTTAATAAGCTCCACAATGTCAGGAGACCCTATAAAATTGTCCCTGGAGCAGCAGTCTCTCCAGTTCTCAGTGGTGGCGGCAATTTTGTATTGAGTTATTTTGCATTTTATAGATTTTGTTCTTCTTAATTAGGCTATTCTTGGGAAAAACACCCTAATAACTCAACATGTCCTGCAGAGCCTGGCACTGCAGCCATGGGCATATGGATGCCCGTGTGACTCACCATGTCATTGACAAGCCCCTAACCAGACGTGGGCTTTGACTTGGGTGTGTGGAGGATTTTTAAACCTTCTAGGTCATCTACCAGTGGGCGTCCAGAGGGGTGACAAGTCAGTTAGGCGACCCCTAGGTTTAGAGCAGGTGGGATTCAAAAGGATATAAAGCATTTGAAGACATTGATATTAGAATGTAAGAGCCCCCAGTAAGACGCAGGACACAGTGTGCTCAGGGAATTTATTGTTTTCTCTTCATGCTTCCATTAAAATTTTAAAAAAGAAGCAATCTGTTATTTTTTGGTTTTTCACTCTGAGAGCTGGAGCTGATTTTAAAGGATTAGTAGATTAATCGGTTCAGTTCTGGCCTTTGTCTCAGGGCACAGATGTTCCCTCCATGCTGGGGAGAGCCTCTGGCTCAGTGGGTGGGAGTATTCCAGTCCTCAGACAAAGCCCCACAGCCCCCTCTGTTGTTGGAAAGTGTTGAGGGAGGGTTACTGACCGCGGGGTATTTCAGGGCGCAGGGACAGTCCACGAAGGGACAGCTCCACCAAATGACCCCCTTCCCGCCCGTGGTATTCTCCTGCAAAACCTGTCTGCAAAACCTGAGGAAACCACAGGTGCTCTCCTGTGAAACCTGTCTCTAGTGCCCCACCATCAGCTCAGCATCCACTGGTGGCCCAGCAGCCACTGTGCAATCCCCCAAACCCAGCCCTCCCTGCTCAGGTCCACAGCCGGGCATTGTTGCCCCGCCCACGGATTCCTCCCAGTTCCGGGAGTTCTTTGTGAGCCACTCAAACACCGCAGTGGGCTTAGGAAGGCAGGAAGGGGAGTCCTGTCCTGGCTGCTCAGCTTCCTTTCCATCTTGCTGCTCTGACCTGGTGTCAGACCCCTGAGTGCTTCATCCATCAAGGCCCACACTGTCTTCTCTTTCCTGCTATGACTCCATGGCTTGCAGGCCATTCAGTTGTTCCTCTTTCCTATCAGAAATCCCTGGGCTTACTCCCTATGCCAGAGGTCAAAGGCCAAGTTTCCATGGTGTGAGGCTACCCTCATATTACTGTGTAAACTTCTGACTCCCAGGCTCTAGTTCATTGCCATCCCAGGCAGTGAGAGGAACTTGAATCCTACCAAGGTCCCATCTGGACATCAGTCCAACTTCTTCTTGCCCTGTATCCAAGCTAACAAACCTGACAACTTTGCTGCAGGTCTTCTGACCTGTCCCTCTCCCTGGTTCCTTGTGCCTGATCTGGAACTTAGGGACAAGCCCTGGGGAGGGGCTGGACCTCAGGTGAGCACCTTCACGCACATCCATTCACCGCGAGGTCGTCGTTATTCCTGGAATCCTTTCCCACAGCCCTCAGAAGAGCTGCTTCCTAAATAGAACTGCAATTTTCCTCTCAAAGGAATTTAAAATTAGATGTCTTTGTTCTCACATCTCATTTCTTGCCTCATGATTGCAGTGATATAGGGGGAGCTTGTCACTTTCTCCATCCCAAGGTGGCTATAGAAACAATATTTGCCTCATTAATTTTTCTTTTAGTGCATGGAATAAAACATATCTGTTTCCATCAACATTTCATGTTTGGGGTTTCTACAGATTTACAGTGAGCAGATGTGCTGCAGCCTACGAAAAGAACAGGCTTAGAGACAGTATGCATATATATATATGTATATGCATATATATATACTATGTATATACATATGTATATACACACACACAAATGTGTATGTGTGTCCTAGTCTCCTGACACTGCCATGAAACCTATCCTGAAATCATGAAAAAGAAAGGCTAGGGCTTTCAAAGAACAGAAAAATGACCTTGTTTGGTTCTGTCTGGTGGCCCTGAAGGTAAATCAGACTGGGCGTATCTAGTGGTACTGACTGAAGGAGGTGAAGGGCAAAGACTACAGTGTGGAGACTCCTCTGAAATCATCAAAGGAGAACGCTCAGCGTCGAGGCTCTGGTCACTGCCACTGCCTGCATCATGGACAAGATTTTTAGACATGAATTTTCGGATCACATCCTGGTGTCCCTTTCCATACCCTCAATTCATCAAAGATGGTCAGGTATGCAACATGCCAGCTGAATGCCAAATTTGTAAGTGAGTAGCAGGCAGGAATTATATTAATTGTCAGGCTAAGGAAATCTGAAGGTGCAATCTACTCTCAGGTCAGTTTTGAGAGTGACTCTTCCTCACTTCACTCATCTTGTTCGTATTCATACTTTTCTAATTTAAATCTACCTAATGATTCTTTAAATTTGCCACCTGAGATTAAACCTTTTTTGATGAATATCCTGTCTTTTTTTGTATTCTAGGTAACTACACCCTTCTCTTTTGCTAGAGTTCACCAATATTGAGCACTTGTTTGAAAGGATGAAAACCTCAAAATAGAAAGGCTGGAGTCTATGTGGGCAAAGATGGTTCATAGGCAGTCCTGGCGAAGAAAGAGTGAGCCTGAATGTCACACATTTCATAGGTTCTGTGGCCCTGGGGCTGAACTCAGAGCACCTGCACCTTGAAAAACCCACTGTAAATATTCAGTGAGCTGATAATGGAGGAAGGGCTGATGGAGGACTGAGGCAGTAAATTCTACTCTAAGGCACAGGAGAAATATTTTTCTTGGTTGAAAGAATTTATGAGTACTGAGGGGGTAGAGCAATGTAGGAGTAGAGGGGATGAAGAGTGAAGGATTGAGCTCATAATTTGTTCTGATTCTTATTTTCAGGACTTGAATTGACTCCAAAGTATTTTCTGCCCACACCAGCATTAATATATATATATATATATATATACACATAATAAAATCATCAGCCTTGCTCTCTTATTATGAAAACAAAACACTGCCTCACAAACTCTTCAGCCCTGGTTATATTTCAAGGTTTGATTAATTTTTGATTTTTCATTGTTCTCTATCTAAATAATCACTGCAAGGGTTATTCACTTCAACATTTTCCTTTTGAGGGCAAGATGCAATTTTGCAAAAAAAAATCTGGGAAGACGAGTTGGTAGACAAAGGGAAGGCTGAGCACTGACCACATCCAGTAGATAGGCTGAGTCCCTTGTGCTAAGGGCAAACTGCTAAACCCTGTCATGTCTACAGACACTGACTTGAGGTTTAATTTAGTTTAGTTTAACACAGTGTGATTCAATAGTTAGCCAAGAAACTAGGCGATGTCAGGACTACCCATCCTTTAGGAGTCCCTGAAAAGCATCTTTAGGATGTCTGGTAAACATCAACATAGTCAGAACCCGTCTGAGTAGCCCAATGTGTCCTAAGTGTGCTCAAGAGACTCCATGTCCTATAGGTGCCTTGAAACAAATGGCTTCTGTTTCCATGGGGGTGAGAAATGCTGTACCTGATAACCCTCCTGGGAGATGTCCCCTGTGGAGGACATACCAAAGACTTTGAGATGCCCTGCTGCAAAAAAGTGGGCCCCATTTTATTTACACCAAAAATTTCCAAAGCAATTTGGCTACTGACTCTTACTAACCATTGCCTGTAGTTCTGCAGCAAGCCAACCTGTTCCAGCCTCCCCTGACTCTGGACAGTCTCATGAAGAAATTCCCACCTCTCAAACTTTGTGCCATTGCTTATGGGGCTTCCCTGCTGGGGCAGGACACCCCCCTCCCTCTCACTCCCCTTGCTAACTACCATTGTTTCCGTAGGATTCAGTGTGAGGTTCACCCTCTCTGGGAAGTCTTCCTGTCCCTGATCTGACTGAAATCCTCTCTCTGGGGGCTCCCAGGGCATATCCTGTATTTCTCTCCCAGGCCACGAGACACTCTATTATAATTATATGCCTGTAACTATATGCCTTCCACTGAAGTTTCTTGAGGGCAGGGGACATATCTCATTCCTCTTACTCCTCAGAGTCTAGCATAGCGTTGGGGTGAAAGTACACAGTCATGGAGTGCATACGTGAGAATTAGTGAGATAACATGTGTGAAGCTATGGAGCACGCCTTTCCAGGGCCTCTCCCCTCTGGAAAGGCAGGGCTTGCACCACTCACCGGGGGTCCACCACCTTTCCTCATGGCTCCACTAATATTTCTTCCCTGCCTGGCTGCGGGAGCATTTATGCTCAGCCTGTGTGAGAGACTCATGTCACCTCTTGTCAACTAAAGCTCCTGGCATCAGAAACTCCCTCATTCAGCCACATCAGAACTCATATTTTTAAATGAGATCCTAAGCTGATTTGCTTATAATTAAAGACTGATAAATACTGCTCTCAGGCAGAGCAGGGCTAGCTGGCTAAGTCATTATGAGATAAGACCCACCTACAAAGACTTTATTTTTTTTTTTTAAGAATTTTATTTTATTTATTTTATTTTATTTTATTTTACTTTACAATACTCTATTGGCTTTGCCATACATCGACATGAATCCACCACAGGTGTACATGAGCTCCCAATCCTGAATCCCCCTCCCACCTCTCACCCCGCAACGTCTCTCTGGATCATCCCCATGCACCAGCCCCAAGCATCCTGCATCCTGCATCGAACATAGACTGGCGCCTCATTTCTTACATGATAGTATACATGCTTCAATGCCATTCTCCCAAATCATCCCACCCTCTCCCTCTAAAAGAAGGACCATGCTGGTTGTTAAATCTACATCTCAAAAAGTAGGTTAAGTGAATTGCAAGGTAGTAAAAATCATCTGCATGCATCATTCTTATTTTCTCAGGCATTTTTAAGGTGCTCTTATATGTATCAACTAAGTTAATTCTCCTATCACCTACTCAAATATCAACAATGGAACATGTAGGGAAATAACTACATTCTGAGCCTGACCCACTTTTTAACGCTTTTCATTTGAAATAATTATAGATTCACAGAAAGTTGCAAAACTAGTACTGAAAAGTCCCATGTATGCTCCAGCTGGCTTCTCCCAATGGTAGCATTTTACATAACTTTAGTGCAATATCAAAACCAAGAAACTGACATTGGTACAATCTATAGATGTTATTCAGATATCACCAGTTTTTACATGGGTGGGTTAGCCCTATGCAAGTTTTCACATGTAAAGTTTCCAGTAACCACCACACACACACAGAACTGTTCACCAGCACAAAGGAACTCCCTGTGAGATTGTCCCGTCTTGGGAGGGGCGGTGGGCAGCTGCAGCAGAGCCTCACATCAGCTGCTGATGCTCACTGTCTTGTCTGAACATGACCTGCGGTACTGAGCAGCCATCAGCTGGCTCCAGGATACAGCCAGTGCCAAAAGTTAGTGCTACCTCCCAAAGTGTGTCTACCAAGCATCATAGTGTGAACAGAAAGGACAAATATCAAAAAGGGTAGCACTTCTTTCTTTTCTTTTGACATGCTGATGGGACTTAATGTAGCTGTTGTTTACTCACCGAGTCATGCCTGACTCTTTGAGACTCCTGAACCCTCCACGTTCCTCTGTCTGTGGGATTCTCTAGGCAAGAATACTGGAGTGGACTGCCACTTCCTTCTCCAGGTAGCACTTCTGATGGTGCTGCAAGTAGCCAGACTTCCTCCCTCTGACCCTTTTACCTGAGTACCCTCATACTTCTGATAGCATTTGATTTCAAGAAAAACATCCCATCTTGATCAATAGTTTTGTTTTTGTTTTTTAATGTGAATGATAATGTGAGAAGAATCCACTGTATACAGAAGTAATCCAACCCTGGATTCAAAGGAGTCCCGTTTCCTCCAACTGTTGCTCAGATAACAGGCATCCTCACTTGTTCAGATCACCAATGAAGAATGAAGATGACGGGCCAGTACTCAAGGCCCTGAACGCTTGAGGGAGGTGTGCCTGGCACACGGTAATCATGCTGATAGCTTCGGCTAATTTCTGTCTTTCTATATGTGAGGTGTTGTGCCAAGCATCTCATTTATTATCCCATTTGATCCTCAGACCCAGGCTGTCTCAGTCTAAATGTCCTTTCAACTCTCTTCTCTCCTACCACACAAGCCACCCACTGATTGAGAATGCTTGCTCATCACAACCATCAAGTATATCGTGTCTGAAATCCTAAGACTCATCTTGATCTTCCCCTTTCAAGCTCACCTTCTGGGCACATCCTATCATCCTCCACAATCATTATTATTTCTGAACCTTGGAGTGTTTGTCTAAGGAACTTTTGTCATGCAGGGCTGTGCAGTCCCTTATACTTGCTCACCTTCTTCTGTTTACAGAGCATCTCCACATAGGTCACCGGATCCTTACAAAAGCCCATCGAGGTATTAGTGACAAGAGTCTTCCTATTCCAGGAAGTTTGGTGTCAGTCAGAACGTCTTCTGGTTCCAAATCTCATGTTCTTTTTACCCCATCGTGCTGACAAGTGACCAGCTGCCAGGCTATCTTTAAAGAGGACGAGGAATAATTATAGTACTGCTACTTAATAATATGAGATATAAACTCTACAGCCTTGAACTTGAAAATAATTATTTTTACTTATGTGAACCACAAATTTTGTCTACTTTTCACATTAGCTAGTTATAGTTTCTGCTACTCGTCATATAAACTGTCTTAAGATAGCAATAGAATATTTCACCTGCTTAGAAACCTTAGGAGAGGAGAGTCAATGAGTAGCGAGGTTGTATAAATAATTTATCAACTAGACTGAGATACTTTTGAGGATAAATGGAGGCCTTGTTGATGATTACTTCAGGACAGAGGCACAACTCTGGGCTCTTGCTCAGCAACTGGGACTCGTGAATACCTGCCCATGTGGAAATTAAGACTCAATAAGAGAGTTTAGGTAACGAGTCCTAAGTCACACAGCTGCTAAATGGTGGTGGGTGGATTTAGACTCCAGAGCAAGAACTCGGCCAGGTATGTAGGCTTTATGGCCTCTCTGTTATACTTCAGATTTGAAAATCTCCAACCTCTTAGCTGCTAGCTATCAATAGATTTGCAGGCCTTTCATGAAAGAGGGCAGATTTCATGAAAAATGAGCCCCAGTCTGCTGGTTTTGGAGGCAGTGAAGTCAGAGCACACTCTGGCTCACACACTCTCCTTGACTCTCCCACTACACAGCACTTTTAGTTAGAAAGTGGTTGCTGATTGAATAACATTGGGTTCCATGGGTGATACTATGCGTAAAGATTTTTTAAAAACTCCTTTTGTAAACTTCAATAATTTCCTCCATCTTTTAAGTGAAACAATCTATACAGGAACACTTTGTGAATAGTCAAATATCACGCAGATCATCCATTCATCCACTGTTCATTCATTCATCCTTCATAGCCATCGGTTCCCTTGACAGTGTAGGGAATCTATTTCTTGGAAAACACCTACATTTTCTGCCCCATTTCCCTTCAATATCATTCCTCTACCTGTCCGGGACTCCGGGCTTACTGGCATTGCTACAGACTGTATTCTGCCCAGAGCATCTCTTTTCTACAGCATTCCACTTTGCCCGGAAAACTATTAATATTTGTCTTTTGACTCAAATGTCATGTCCTCCCAAAAGCCTTCCCTGACCCCTCTAGACAGAATTAAGCACGCCTTTTTTCTCTGTGCGTCCATAGTGTCTCACTTACGCTTCTAATAGAGCCCTACCTAAGTTGTGATCATTAATTCTTAAGTGTGCTTTATCCACTAGACCATGAGACTTGGAAGGTGGGGACTGAGCTCCAACCACTTTGGCATCTCCACAGGTAGCACACAAAGGATGTTTGAAGAGTATGAGTTGAATGAATACCATCATGCCCAGTGGCATTACCTGGACTTGTCATCATACTCTTTAAATTGCTCATAGTCAGTAGGTACCACAGCCATATCTGAACTCATGCATGCACACTTAGTCCCTCAGTCATGTCCAAATCTTTGTGGCCCATGGACTGTAGCATGCCAGGGTCCTCTGTCCATGGGATTCTCCAGGCAATAATACTGGAGTGGATTGCCATTTCCTTTTCCAGGGGATCTTCCCAATGCAGGGATCAAACCTGAGTCTCCTGCATTGCAGGAAGATTCTTTACTGTCTGAGCCACTGGGAAAGCCATTCTGAACTCATGGGAGACAAAATTATTTAAACCTGGCTTTCATATCTAAAGGGAGGAAGAAACTTTTTTTTTTTTTGAGTGCTGAATATGCATGTCCCTGATGAGAACGAGGTTTTGCTCATCTCATGAATTAATAATCTGCATACAAGTTTTGGGAGGTAGAGGGTCATAATACCATTTATAGATGACAGTAACCTCTTATGTGCAAAATGTTGTAAGTTGTGGAGCTAGATTTGAACTCAGATCTGTCTGGTCTCAAAACCTGCATGCTTTTTCTAAGCCTGAAGAAAAAGAATGCAGTGACTGTGACAGCCCTCGAGGCAGAGGTGGAAGGCTCCGGCCACCTCTCCCAGCAGCCTCTCACTACAGCTTTTTTCTGCAGAAGGCTCTCAGTGGCTCTGGGGCCTCCTGAGGACAGGTGGAGTTTCCTGGTGGAAGCTCTCATCTCTTCCTCTTGCACCCTTGGGCCAGGCTGACTTGCTTCTTCTCTGCCTGCTCTCCTGGATCCTCCTCTAGGCCATCCTATCTCTGGCCTAGTTCTTCAAACTCCCCATTCTGAGAAGTAATCTGTGGAGCTAACAGGCCAACAGGCTGGCCTCTGTTGACTGAATAACAGGTGTCCCTGCTTTTCTCAAGATGAAATACATATTTAATAAGACTTTCTTCCCTGGAGACTAGGAATTCATGCAGAATAGACATAACAGTGGGAATTTCAGGCCCTGTGATAGGTTGTGACGGAGGAAGACAAGATAGAGTCTAGGACAGGGAAGTTTAAAAACTCACGCAGCTGAGTCCCTATCGTAATAGGGACTCCTCACCACTTTGTCTCTCTTCTCTCTTCCTTTCAGTCATCCTGGAGCCAGCAACAATTTTCAAGGCCCTTGTTCTATCACTGGCAACCCAGGGACCAAGGACACAGGGGGATAAGAAATGAGGATAAATTTACAAAAATAGGAGACTGCTCTGGGAACACCTAAACCTCCACAGAAATAACTTGGAAATGAAATAATATGTAATCAGGGACAAATGTGTTTGAAGGAAAGGGGAGACCTGTGAGTGATGACCTTATAATAACTATGATCCAGCACTTAGCAAGTACCTACTGTGTGCTGGGAACTTCACCACTCACTTAATACTCACAGTGACCCCAAGATGGGTACTTTTCATGTACCCATGTTTGATGAGAACACTGAGGCCCAGAGAAGTTAAGTAGATTTTCCCAACAAATAAGTGGTTTGTGACCTAGGACACACTACCATCTAAAATTGTCTCTGGCCACTCGCCACCCTCCCAATCACAACACATCATTTTTATTTATAATTGTTTTATTTAAAATGATAGGCATTATCATTTGCTTTCTCATTCCTTCCTCGCCCTTCCATAGTGGGAACTCCCTAGATCAATGTTAGGCACACAGTTGGCCTCAGGAAAGATTTCAATGAAAGAAATGGTAGCATTGAGATTTGACAGTAAGTCTGGTTTGCTTTAAGATCCTTCTCCACTGTTTACTACTCTGCAAGATTGAGAAAATAACCCCCACCTCTCATGGCAGTGATGGTGTCTGTAAATGCCCTAATGACTTGCTTGCCTGGCCCATTGTCATTACCCACTAAGTGCTGGTCATGGTTCTCATCCCCTTATTTTTGGACATTATGCTCCAGCAGCCTTATGTAGGGCAAGACTGGCAATGACTGTGTCTGTCTTAAATAGGTCATTTTAAAAGGAATTTTCATAAGATTGAAAGTGTGGGATTTCTATCAAGCTCTGGGAATACCCAGAAGTCTACAAACTCATTAGAGTTCAGGCCAAGGGTGGGGTGTGGTCCTGGGCTTTGGAATTAGGGACCTGCCTGTTCTCAGCACACCATGTGCAAGTGGGGCCCTGGGGCAGCTGCAGCCAAGAGGCCCCTCTCACTACCACCCAGCCCAGCTTGTCTGTGATCAGATGCAGTGGCTTTACCTGGAGCCCCCACCCCACCCCACCCCACCCCAGTCTGCTCCTCCTCAGCCCACAGACACACTTGTTCCCAGTAGTCAGACTCTGTATGCCAGACTCCAATGTTATCAGGATTAAGAGTCTTATTTGTATCCCTAAGTCATCCACTCAATCCATTTTTTATAAAAGCATTTTGTTTGCCAACATTCTTTGCACTGCACTCATCTGAATTTAACAGAATTTTCTGATTTAGCGGTGAATTATCTTTGCTAACTTTGGCTTTGGGAGAGCTAGCTGTCTGAAATTAGACACCCCCCAAGAGGTGTTTTAACTCTTTGAGGCCACGAGAATCTTTAAGTGTTCAGGAGCTCTAGTGCTCATCCAGACAATGCCAGACCACCTAGGTGGTAGTCAGAGCTCTACTCCCAGGCCAGCCCAGAGTCTCTAGAAAGGTAGAGGGGAAGAAGCTCTCACAGTAAGGGAGATGAGAGTGTGCACACACTGTCTACTTATGAGTTTAGGGACTTAAGATGTGAAACACTGTCTAAGGATATAGCTTAGCCTCAAAGCACACCAGTCTAGCTGGTGGGTCATTTTGAGAACATCCAAATCAACAAACAAGACAATGTCAGTGTGGGACCCAGAAATCCATAGATGTGAGAGAGAGATGTCAGAGTTCAGAGGAAGGATGGAAAAAGGCCTCGTGGAGTGGGTGGTTCTTAGAAGAATCACTGGAGGCTGAACAGATAAATAAAGAGTGAAGACAATTAATAGGAAGGTTGGCAAAAGCAAAGGCCTAAGATTGAAGGTAGTAATGTATAGTTGGGGAAGGCAGGGAGACTTGGCCAAACACAAATTTCTTGTGGAATAGTGGTGAGCAATAGGGCTGAAGAAGGATACAGCCGTTTGGCATATGACTCAATAACATTTACTTAGCCTAGTTTTTTGCTCCTTGAAGGTGAGAGAGAATGTTCTTCTTCCTGAAATATTATTGAGATAACAAGAGAGGAATTTTGAAACTATAGTTAGTTTCAAAGAAGGAAGAGCATTCTCCTTTGCTGGGCTTTCTTGTGCCTGCCCCTTAAATATTGGCTTCTCCCAAGAGTCAATCCTTCCTTGTCTTTGTCTCTCTCTGAACATCTCAGAGCAATTGCAAATATACTTTCATGCCTTCATTCACCATCCATATACGGCACCGTCTGAGTTTACATCTTTTTCCTTGGTCTTTCTCTTGAGCTCCAGGCTGTAAACCCATGTCTGCAAAGCAGCTCAGTATCTCTTAAACTGAACGTCATCTTCCTGCGAAGACCTCCTTTTCTTTCGCATTCCCTATCTCTCTCTTTTTTT
>SJYV01023281.1:48036-89871 GCA_006410875.1 Neotragus pygmaeus | reverse complement strand
ATGTCTGTGTCTCTTTTGTTGTCTCACATATAGGATCATCATTACTATCTTTCTAAATTCCATATATATGTGTCAGTATACTGTATTGGTGTTTTTCTTTCTGGCTTACTTCACTCTGTATAATAGGCTCCAGTTTCATCCATCTCATTAGAACTGTTTCAAATGAAGCAACTGACAAACAACTAATCCCTACCTCTCTTAAAGGTTCTTCCCTCCTTCCTTCCTTCCCTTCTGCCTTCTTTTCTTTCTTCCTTTGTTCATTCCTTCCTAAAACATTAACTGAACACTTGTGGGGCACTAGGTACCATGTGAAATGTTCTTTTGCGTTTGAGGACCTCATAGTATAGTGGAACAGGTAGATGAAGCGGATAATTCATTTTCATTTATTAAAAAGCTATACACTGGGCAAAATAGGGTAGACAAACAGTTTTTAAGGAACCCATAAAACTTTTGCCCAGGATGCTAGGCCCAAGAAAGACATTCTTAATGATGAAATTTGAGCTAAATCTTAAATCTTGAAGAATTACCTAGGCAAAGAAGGGAATACAGGAGAAACACTATGATAGGAAACAAAGGAGAGACAGTGGGCAAGAAATGTTGAACAAAAAAAGGAGGTTTCCTTAATAAGAAAGTTTATTTAACTCTCGCTGCTATAGTTACCCTGCTGAGTGTCTAACATGCTTGTCTAATTGCTTGCTTTTGATCCTCGTAATAATCTCAGAAATAGGTCATCACAGTTTACCCATTTCGAAGTGAATGAAATTGAGCTCTAGATGAACAAAGGTTACCTTTGCACTTTTGTGAACAAAGAGTTGAGCTGGGAACCTAAGTTTCTCTGACTCTGGATCCTGGAAAATGTAGAGGTTCAAGAAGGATGGCTAACAGAAACAGATCCTTGAAAGGACTTTCCATGCCTCAGAAAATGGTTCAGGTTTTATCTCAAAAGAAATGAGAATCCATTCCAGGCTTCTAAGCCAAAAAGTTACCTGAGGTAGAGCTCCGTTTGGCAAGGTTATTTTTTGGAGAGGAGTTGAGGGTGAATTCCAGAGCAGAGGCAAGACTGTGAGGGGGTTAAAGCTTAGGCAGGCGGTCCAGGGCCTTTTAAGGAGGAGGTGATTTTCTCTCTCATGCTTTCCTTAAGCCTTGTGCAACAAAGTATCTTGCCTGAGAACTGGCCTTTCTTTAGGTCTGGAACTAACCATCACTTAGTACAATGTCTTACTCNTAGGCAGGCAGTCCAGGGCCTTTTAAGGAGGAGGTGATTTTCTCTCTCATGCTTTCCTTAAGCCTTGTGCAACAATGTATCTTGCCTGAGAACTGGCCTTTCTTTAGGTCTGGAACTAACCATCACTTAGTACAATGTCTTACTCATGGAAATGCTTTTCTTAGATTCTATGTTAATAATTATAATTGTTAACAAATCTTGCCTAGGAACCTGTTCCTCAAGGCTTGTACTCCTGATTACACAGCAACAGTACGTCTCACCCAGAGTCGTTGCCTGGAACCTGTTCTCCCTGGCTAATCTTGTGTCAAAGTTATCTCAGGAAATATGACTTGGGAGAGGGTCTGGTAAAACTTTTACAGCCTTGAAGTGTTCTTTTTATCTGCTCTTAGCAGCCAGTTGAGAAATACATGAAGCCTGCTAATGAAGTAGGCACTCTCCTACCCTCTTGTGATGTATATGTCAGAAGCTTTTTCTGTCACTTTCACTTTAAATAAAAGTATACACAAAGCTCTGAGTGACTGAGACTATGTCTTTGTTCCCAGAGTTAAATCTTCTCCTTCAGAAACCATGAATACCAGCACCGTTCATTGTAAGTTATCAACTGGAAACAGTTGGGTTTGTCAGGGGCTGTTGTCACCATCTAGATGAGCTTTATGACATCCTGGAGAAAAAAGAAGAATTGACAGGCCTTGAAACAACGTGAGGTGTGGGGAGAGAGTGTGGGCGAAGAGCAGTGCTCAGGGTTTGAGGAATAATTTATTTTTACAATAATAACTATTCATTTGATGATCTACTCAACAAATATTGAGTATCTGCCTTGTCCCATGGACCATTCCAGGTCCTGGGGATAAAACTGCTAGGCAAGATACAGCCTCTGGCCTCAAGGTTCCTATACTCTAAAGATGGAGATAAAGAAAACAATCACAGGTAATCACTGTGAGAGGTATGCACAGGCATTTCACCCTGAGCTTGGGGAAGGTGAACCACAGGTGGGCTTCTCAGAGGAGGAGATGCCCTGGTGTTTTTCTTGATCTGTAGACTCCTCTTTGCAACTATCAAGTAGTCGTCTATACGGGCTGTCCTTTGGATGTTTCTAACCCACTCTATTCAAAATTAAAATGGAATTCATGCTCTCACCTTCCACATACATTCTTCTGTGTACCACGTTTCACATCCTGAACAGCCTATTCAGTCAGTAAATACGTTCTTTGAGTACCCATAAAGTACCAGATAGTGTACAGGGCATAAAGTTTAGGGAATTCCCAGAATAAGTTAATATTTCACTTTGGTTTAAATGAGAAACAGAGGCCGGGGACATATGAATGATGTGTTCAGAAACAACAGTACAAGACTTAGTCCAGGGACAGCAAGAGCACCAACTCTTTTTTTTTTTTTTTTTTGCATCTGTGAAAACTGTCATCTTCCTGGGGACCAAATGGATGAATAGGCTCTGGGGCAGGTATTTGCTAGTAGAGAAGCAGAAAGACCATGCCCCTGCTGCCGTGGCAAAGGCCTCTGAAAGGACAGAGTGACATTCCTCATTGCCCTCTGAGTCTAATACAAATGGGTAGGGGGTGTCAGACAAGCCCCTGGTGGTGGCCACCATTCCCTCTGGTTGGGAGACACCTGCGGAGAACAGCTTGGAATGTTCTCTTGATAAAGGCTGAAAGATTTAACGGAAGGATTTCACTGAGCACAGTCTGGAACATTTCACACAGTCCCACTATCCTCTGGGGTGCTCAATCTTTGTGGAAAGGCTATATTCCCAGAGAAGTTTTGAGATTAACCAAAGAGGAGAAAATGCAGTGGTAAAGCAGGTTATAGGGGTGATAGAGAGCCGCTGAGAGAGGTATCTCCCACAGAACCAACCACTGAGGCTTGTATCAAATATGCTCTCCATAAAAGAATGAATGAGTGAGTAAATAGGTAGAAGCTGCAGCACCCATCAGCTTTTAATAAAGTGGTTTCAATAACACCTCTCTTTATCTGGCTCCTGGGTGTTTTAAAGCCTGAAGATCTTAGGGAATGAAAAAGAACAAAAGCTGACAAATCAGTATTGACTCCAATAGATTCTGAGTTTAACATTTTGGGGGACTTCTGCCAAATCTGCACTCCACGTGGCACCAAGTGAGGGCTGAGTAGCTGCAGATTTCCGCAGAGAATTCTCATCGTGGCTCTAAACTTCAGAGAGCCAGTGCTGTGGTCGAGGAAAGAGGCGACAGACAGGCCATTTCCAAACAGAAGATCCCATACAGATGTTTCCAGACAGCTCCCCACAAACCCCAACCCAGCTGCCCACAATGTATAATCAGCCCTGAAAAGTCAGGACTAGTGCTCTGAAAGCTCTGGCCCAGTTTAAAAAAAAAAAAAAGAAGCACGTTTCTACATCTACTGAGTTATGTGATCTTGATCAGACTCATCTAACCATTGAATTAAGCCCAACTGGAAATGCTTACTGAGCTTCCAACCTCGAAACATTTTATTTTATTTTTTTTTTCTTTGTTCCCTGGTCAAGTTTGTAGCCAAAAGTCAGAGCACAAGCTTGCCCTTGGAAAGTGAACTCTTGATTCTGAAGCTCATTCTGAAAGAGAAAGTTTTCTCTCTTGAGCGGTCTTGTTCTCACAAGTTAGATAATTTAGATATATCTCTGGGGTTTGGAAAAGTTTGGAGAACACTGTGCCGTCCAAGGCCATTGAACAAACTGAATTGCTTAACCNTGAACTCTTGATTCTGAAGCTCATTCTGAAAGAGAAAGTTTTCTCTCTTGAGCGGTCTTGTTCTCACAAGTTAGATAATTTAGATATATCTCTGGGGTTTGGAAAAGTTTGGAGAACACTGTGCCGTCCAAGGCCATTGAACAAACTGAATTGCTTAACCTTGTCAAGTTTGCACAGTTCTCACCACAAGCCCAGTTGGAAAGTGGGAGTTTAATTTGCAGATGAAAAGATTCCCAGTCACCATGGGCCCAGAGCCTAGCCAGATTTGTTGTGGGATTTGGCAGTGGGGTGGGGGTGAGAAGGGGCTCAGAGGAGTGAACAGGCCCAGTAGACATTTCTGTTGGGAAGATCTGAGTGCTGATAGGAAGGTCACCATGAAAGGTCACGACAGAAACAGACAGGAGGGAACATCAACACCTAAATCTCACGAACATGTCTGAGATCACCAGTCATTTCACTGCTTCAGGGGGCCCTGTGTCTAGGAACGGTCTCGGTAGGGCATCTGGTTGGAATGGGGCGGCCTGTGTGGTGGTTGGGATATGGGAGACAGCTGGCCATTTCCTCTTGACCCCCCTCACTGGACCTCTGCCGGACCAATGCCAGCTTTCTCCAAGAGGCTTTTTTGCCCATGCCATCCAACAAGCAGAGCTGGGCAGAGGGTGAGAAAGCCCAGCCATCCCCTGGCTTGGCTGGGCCTCAGGAAGGATCCAGGCTCACACACAGGTTCAATTCAGCAGGACCTTTTCCTCTCTGTGTCTCTTGATAAGAGATTTTGGTTCTTCTCTCTTTAAACTGGATTGCTATTACTCAATTTTTACTACATTTACTCTTATTAAAGTTTGATAGGACTTTTCATTCCTAAGACAGTGTTTTAAAATACAGAATATATTCAGCATATACTCGTAAGGCTGTTGACGTAATTCTTATGAATACATTATTTCCACCTCATTAAACTCAACAGAATTAGGTAGTATCAGTATTGTATTTTGACTGAAAAAGAGGTCCACTGTTACTTAAACCATCATTAAAGTTTGACCACATGAGACTTCTAAAACAGGGAAGACTATTCCCATATGTTACAAGTTGTTATTAGAAATCTGTCCAAGTAATGTAATATTTACTTCAATAAAATTTGATTGGGTTTTGAAACAACACACAGACTCAGTCCTAAACAGCAATAACAGGATTCCAAGCTAAACTCATCAAAATTTTGTTTCAAGAGAGTGACATTTTATAACCATTTGTTTTTGTTTCATAATCTCCTTTTATCATTTGTTATTTTGTTTAGGACATTCTTTATCATTTAAATGTTTCTAAATTTTATGTGGTTAAGTAGAAATTTTCCCTTTATGGAAAAAAAAAATTGTTAGTTTTCATTCAATGTTTCTAGTTGATTTGAATCATGGGTTTTGGGAGGATACAAAGTGCAACATTTTACCAGAAATAGAAGCTTGCTATTTGATTTTTAAATTTTGAGAATTTAATAGTTTATTATTATTATTGTGGGCTCCTGCTTAATTATTATCTCAGTAAGCATATATTTGCATTGTAAGCTTTTCATTTATGAATTGTGGAATACATGTCTCATGTTCAGGCAGAGGTAAAAANAGAAATAGAAGCTTGCTATTTGATTTTTAAATTTTGAGAATTTAATAGTTTATTATTATTATTGTGGGCTCCTGCTTAATTATTATCTCAGTAAGCATATATTTGCATTGTAAGCTTTTCATTTATGAATTGTGGAATACATGTCTCATGTTCAGGCAGAGGTAAAAATTTGGGAACTCAGGCATTTTATAATGGATTTTTTTTGCCCATTTAATAGATATTTATTAAATTACCTTCTACTTGGCCCGATATGGGTGTTGAGGGTCTTGCAATGAGGGAGAAAGGTTACTTCTCTCCATCATGGGATCTAGGCTGTGGGGAACATCCAGATGGTCTGCTAAGCCCCTCACCCACTCCATCAAATTTAATCCTAATGTCAGCTCTTTAAACTAATTCATATGGAGTTTGTAAATAAGTTCTAAAAATCCAATGTGGTCTTTGAAGGTGGTCTGCATCCTTGACCCATCTATTATTAAATGAAAAATTAAATCTACAGAAATACTTAGAGGAAGCAGATGAGAAGGCTAACAGAGAGAGACAGAGCAGGGCAGTCATGAAAGCGTGAACAGACAAGCAGAGGTGGTAACTACAGAGCCCTGGGCACTTAGAGCGTGAAGTGCGAGGAGCTGGGCAAGTGAGCACCGCACGCCTCACTGTGGGTCACGCTGATTGAATTTGGGTCTCTGGGTGATTGGGTCTCTTTCAGGGGCTGAAGAAGATGTGTGTTTCAGGAAGAGCATTCTGTCTGAAGGAGGGAGAGTAACTGGGAGGGGGAAGGCCTGGAGGAAAGGGGATGTATTTTAGGAGATGGGAACCCAGATGAGAGAAAACTGTCCTGAACTAGGGCGCAAGCCCTGAGGTCAGTGTTGGGGGAGGGCTGGAATCCAGAAGCATTTCACAAGTTAGGAGAAAGGGCAGAAACATTTAATAGATAAAATCAATGGACTTAGCACGGAGTCAAATGTTCCCTGGCTTCTCCTGCCAGTATTTAGAGGCCTGAGGTCACAGAAAGGGAGCTCCTGAGTGTGAGTGAGCAGCAAGTTTTGAGAGGAGGATGGATGGGTTATGTTTTGAACATGTTTGAGATAACATAACTTTGGATACTTTACGTTTACCTTTCAGACCTCGAAAGACTGACTATGGCTCCTGCTGTGACTTGGGCCTGGCCTCTCAACTCTGAACAGTGTTTTATTACAGGGAATTCATTGGTGGCTGCAGTTTCTGGGTATGTCTTGCCCGGATTGGCAATTGGCTGCAAAGATGCCTTCCTTTCTTTGTAGTTCTCTTTGGGCCCCAGTGGAAATCCCACCTGCAGAGACTGGGTAAACCACTGTCAAGGGGGTTGCCCAGGTAATTCTGAGTAGTTACCCAGCACACTTGATAGGACATACTTGTCTTTGAAAAGAATTTGAGAGAGAAGAGAATGTTTCTCCCTGGTTATTCTTGTGGAAACCATGCACTGTCTTTTCAATAAATGTGGACCAAGTGCCCACACAACACTAGGAAATGGGAATTCAGCCCCTGCTTTCACGTGGTCTCACAGGTTTGTGAGAATAGAGACAAAAAAGTTTACATGAAAGAATAAACCCTCTTACCCTTTCCCTGCTCCTTTGGGATTTGCCCAGATAGGGCAGGTAAATCCTGTGCCAGAAGCCTTCCTTGCGTATGGGATCAGTGAGAACTGTGCTGCAACTTAGAATTTGATCTGACCCAAGATAAACACAACAAAGCAAAACTTCAGTTTTAAAACTTCTGTTTCTTCTCAGTGTTTCAAGGGCGAAAGATGGTTGATTGGGGTGGGGACTCATTGCTAGGTGGACTTTGGAAGGGCTGGAGGCCTTGTGGGTGGACAGTTTATAAAAGCGAGCAGAGCCCTGATGCCGCTCCTCAAGCTGCTCTCTCCAGGGGAACTGGGATGAGGTAGGGGTATCATCCCACAGATGTCATGTTTCTCCTTCCTAGATGTTAGTAAATCTGACTTCCCTGGTGGCCCAGATGGTGAAGAATCTGCCTGCAATGCAGGAGACCTGGGTTTGGAACCCAGGAAGATTCCCTGGAGAAGGGAATGGCTACCCACTCCAGTATTCTTGCCTGGAGAATCCCATGGACAGAGGAGCCTGGTGGATTACAATCCATGGGGTCACAAAAAACTGGTTAGCATACTCAGTACACTCAGATTACTGTGTACGTCAGTGTGAATGTATGTGACTCTTGTCAACCTGTACACGTTCTCTCTGAAGATACCCAAGAAACCCAGAATACTGCAGGAAGAGTGGGCGAGAGTCTGTTCCCTTTGAGGGCAAGACCTCCAAGAGGTCTCTACTGAGGACTTTCCTTTTGGAGCACTTATTCCCCATTTCCACATTCCTCACCTCAGTTCCACAGGTTTTACCAGATGAATAACCCAGACTGTAAGGCACACATTGCTGATGATTGTGTTATTCTGTGGATGGCCCCAGGAGCAAAGGAAGGGAAAGATTCTCCTTTGCAAGCTGAGCTGAACACTTTCAGGGAAAAGCAGCCATGTCACAGCAAGCTTCTTCTGCTCATCTCGCAGTATCCCCTGAGAGCCAGAGATAAAATGCTATCAAAGACAAAATAGAGCCCACTGTCCTTCTGCCTGGAACACAGGGCAAGCCGTCTGCTGCTCTTGGGAAAGTCTCCTTTGTGACAATTTTCTGCTGACAAGAATCCTCTAAGCCCAGAAATAGTCACCACAAAAATTCATTTTTAGGGGGAGTTGGAGGAGGCAATGGCACCCCACTCCAGTACTCTTGCCTGGAAAATCCCATGGTCGAAGGAGCCTGGTAGGCTGCAGTCCATGGGGTCGCTAAGAGGCAGGCACGACTGAGCGACTTCACTTTCACTTTTCACTTTCATGCATTGGAGAAGGAAATGGCAACCCACTCCAGTGTTCTTGCCTGGAGAATCCCAGGGACGGGGGAGCCTGGTGGGCTGCCGTCTATGAGGTCGCACAGAGTCAGACACGACTGAAGCGACTTAGCAGCAGCAGCAAGGGAGGAGTAATGAAGGGGAAATTGGTCATAACCAAAGATGGAGACGGGAGGAGACTACCCATGCAGGAGGACGTGGACTTGGGAGACAGCGCTGACCCAACAGAGATTCCTGGTGGAAAACACTCATGTGGAAATCTGCCGCCTCCCTTGCAAGGCTGGGTGGAGTAGTGCTGAGTTCATGAACCGCCAGGAACTCGAGACACAGCACTCATTGTAGAAGGTAGCAGGCTAGCTGACTGATCTTGGGCAAGCTATGTAACCTCCCTGTTCCTCAATTTCTCATTGGTAAAATGGGAGTAATAAAATTACCTACCTCACAGAGTACTTAAATAGACATGCAATGAGCTACGGTTGTTAAGTGCTTAAAACAGCACCCAGAGTCTGAAAGAGTGCTCATTTAAAAGAGGGTAGAAGGTCGCTCCCAAGAAAAGCCACCTACTACAGTGGAGAACAGCTAAGATGGATGCTTGAAACCCCCAGACCTGACCAAGGCCAGGACTGTCTCATGCAATGAGTCATCAAACCGTGTGTGATGATGAGGAAGTGAGTGTCAGATGAAATATTTGTGTGCTCTTGCTACAGAGTGTGGGCTTCCCGGCGGAGACTTAAGAGATGCAGGTTCGATCCCTGGATTGAGAAGATGCCCTGGAATAGAGCATGACAACCCACTCCATTATTCTTTCCTGGAGAATCCCCAGGACAGAGGAGCCAGGGGGCTATAGTCCCTGGGTCCCATAGAGTTGGACACAACTAAAGCCATGAAATTAGAAGATGCTTAGTCCTTGGAAGAAAAGTTATGAACAACCTAGATAGCATATTCAAAAGCAGAGATATTACTTTGCCGACTAAGGTCTGTCTAGTCAATGCTATGGTTTTTCCTGTGGCCATGTATGGATGTGAGAGTTGGACTATGAAGAAGGCTGAGCACCGAAGAATTGATGCTTTTGAACTGTGGTGTTGGAGAAGACTCTTGAGAATCCCTTGGACTGCAAGGAGATCCAACCAGTCCATTCTGAAGGAGATCAGCCTTGGGATTTCTTTGGAAGGAATGATGCTGCTAAAGCTGAAACTCCAGTACTTTGGCCACCTCATGCAAAGAGTTGACTCATTGGAAAAGACTCTGATGCTGGGAGGGATTGGGGGCAGGAGGAGAAGGGGACGACAGAGGATGAGATGGCTGAATGGCATCACTGACTCGATGGATGTGAGTCTGAGTGAACTCTGGGAGTTGGTGATGGACAGAGAGGCCTGGCGTGCTGCGATTTATGGGGTCGCAAACAGTCGGACACGAACGAGTGACTGAGCTGAACTGAGAGTGACTTAGCACTCAAGCATGTATGGATACAGAGTGTGATGTAGGTGAAGGCTTAGAAGTCTACCTACCTTATTAGTCAATCTGTAGGTCTGGAGAACTGAAGATATGAAAGGCCCAGCCAGATATACCCAGTTTACTTCCTGGTCCTCCTGGAGCAAGTAACTCTTCTTGGAGGCACTCTTAGGGCAAGTTTGAGCCACAATTTTTCCCTCCAAAGAAGAGAAGTTCTATTCTGTTTCAGTCCCATAAACATTCCTCTGGTTCTGCAGCCACTTTCTCTGCCAACAGATGGGTGCCAAACAGTACTTGCCAAATAGCTGGTTCCTGCTATAAGAATCCTGGTTGTTTGCTATCTGTTATATCTCTTTGATATAGAAGCTGTTGTTCAGGGGAAATAATTTTGAGAACCATCTTAGTTCCCCTTTCCACTTATTCTGCAGAGATCCTCATCTCCTCTCTGCAACTTTCTCCCAGTCTCTATTCTGCTAACAGGGATGGCCAACCCAAGGCATTCTGTGGCAGCTGCCTCCCACTATTGTTCCTGCGTGATCTCAGAGTTGCTGCTGTGTTTCTTTACTGGGCTCATGAAGTAGCTTCAGTAATTTTATTCAGCATAGCCAATTATATTCCTGATGTTGTTTTCCTTGACTATTTTTTGCTTCCTTCTTCAGCATCACATCCTATGTGTGCGTATGGGCTCAGTCACTCAATCGTGTCCAACGCTTGAGACCTTATGGGCTGTAGCCCGCTAGGCTCCTCTGTCCATGGGATTCTCCAGGCAAGGATACTGGAGTGGGTAGCCATTCCTTTTTCCAGGGAATCTTCATGAATCAGGGATCAAACCTGAGCCTTGTGGCTGCTGCATTGGCAAGTGAATTCTTCACTGCTGAACCATGGGGAAAGCCAATCACATGCCATATTTTTACCTGCTTATAATTTGCCTGTTTACAATTTAGCAGTGAACATCACTGATATCCACTGAAATCTTGAAATTCTAGTCTCACAGCAATTGCATTTTAACAAAATTAACTTTCATTCCCAGGCTGGGCATGTGGAAAAGAGTTGGCCAAATGACTGATGGGATCATAACCATTCATTTTCAAACACTTATTGAAGAGTGGGATTATTTTGGTACCCAGACTCCATCTGTTCCAGAAGTTAAAAATAAAATGAGAATTCAATTAAAAGTATGCACCCAAGCCACCCAGAGTTGTGCCAGATCTTACGATAATACCCTACATTCCAGCCTATCAGATATTGAAGCATGTGTATGCCAATAAAGAAAACACCTTAGAATGTCAAATTGCTTTAACAATTTGTGACAGATGCATCAGTGTATATGCAAAATAGCAAAGATTTTTAAAATGAGCGTATCTTGCCTTTCAGCTTTCTGGCCTTAATTTTTCTGCAGAGAAGAGCTACAGTGGATACAAGGAACTTAATCACCGAATATCTTCTGCTCTGATTTTATCCTTTGAGGATGGTCAAGGTCAGTGAGTGGGGACTCAGCAGTCCTGTTGTTTTCTATCCATAGTACACACCCCAGAGTTCAGTAAACCAAGGCCCATTACAGAGCTAATTCACTGATTTATTTTTGTCTTGTGTATGTTAAAGCTCAATGTTCCCTTTCTAACCCCAATTTTGCTGAAGATTCAGAGGGAAACTTTTCATTGCTTAGAATCAAAATAAATAAATTTATATTTTTAAAAAATAATTAAAAAATAAAAGAAGGTGCAACATTAGAAAACAAATTAAAGAAGTTTAAGAAAGCCTGAGGAGATTTATTATCTAAGCTGTGATGTTACCCTTTAATGTTCCTTCATTAAATTGTAAAAGAAATAGAATTAAATTGTCAAAGGAAAAAAAAAAGAAAGATTTTATATACCTCCTCTAAATGATGTTTAACAAATATTTAGTTTTGTTCAAAACCTGTGACTAAAGAAGTCCCATCAAATTAGCTGATTCATTAATCCTGATACTGTGCCACTTCTCATTTTGGAGACCCAGATGCTAAGAAATGATGATATTAACAAGATGATGATAGCTTCCAATGGTAGGGATCATCTCTTTTTAGTTAACATGCCTCAGACAGAGGAATTGAAAACAAGCCCATCCTTGCAAGTGGCCTAAGAGTTAGGTAACCCACTGAGAATGCTGGGGAACATGGGTGAGGGACAATATTGGAGAAGAATTCCAAGTTTCTCCAGAGAAGTTATCAGATGACCCCTGAATTGTTCCCAGTCCCCAGGTTCTAAGTGATTCTCTATGCTATTCTTTCAAATACTAAACACATCCAACGACTGAACATCTATTCTATGCCAGAGAAGAGGCTAGGTGCTTTTGGTATTGAGTAGACTATGACACAATTCTACTCCTATACTGATGGAAGAATCATATGTGCAATAATATTGTTCAAAGGTGAATTCACCATCTGTCCCTCCAAATCTTTCTGCCGCCATAGTGTCTTTCTCAATTATCATACTCAATTGCCCATCAAAAAATATGGTAAGCAGTAGTGATGCTTTTTCTTCATCCTCCAGAGCCGATGGACCCTTAAGTCCTACCATTTTTTTTCTTATTAATGTCCTTTCTTCTTTCTTCTTCACCCCCACTTCCACCACTGTGGTTTACGCCTTTGTTATTTTCTGCCTCAATTTGTGTAATTGGTCTATTTGCTTCTACACTCTCTGCTAATAACACTTACTGTATACAGGAGTGATTTCCAACACTCATACTGGTTCCATGTCTGCTTAAAATCCTTCAGTGAGTTTTCTTAGTCTTCAGCATAAGGCCAAACACCTTAAGGTGGCACAGGGGTCCTTTGGAATCCAGCCACTAAGGACTTCTCATTTCATTCCTCTCCATGACTGCATCATACCCTTGTATCTTAGCCACATGGACTTTTCTGCGGAGGTTGAGGGCATGAGTTCTGCTGCAACCCACTCCAGTATTGTTGCCTGAAGAATTCATGGACAGAAGAGGCTGATAGGTACAGTCCATAGGGTCGCACAGAGCATGCACGCATAACATGTTTCACCTTGAGCATTACCTCTGCTGGAAGGTTTTCACTGAATTCATCCCTCTCCAGTCTAGACTGACTTTGCTCTTTCTTTATGCCCTATCCTCTGCATGGCTCCCCTAGGGCACTTAGGACTTTGAAATTATTCTGGAGTTTTTACCTTGAAAATTTGCAAGCATACAGAAAAATTGAAAGGAGTACAAGAAGCACCACCTAGATTTAATGAGTGGTTAACGTTTTGACAATTTGCTCTTTCTTTCTACACACATACAGTTATTTACTTACATCTTTTAATTGAACCACTTGATGGCAAGTTGCAGACATCGAAATATCTGACCTCATCTCTATAAAAAGAATAAAGACTCCTCAAACATGAAGGTTTTTTGTTTCCTGTTTTTTGTAATAGTAAGTTTAATTATACTTATTCATAGTCAAAAATGAAATAATCAAGAACATATTTCATACTAACCTCTCAGTAAGAACAAGTGTGCAGCAACTTTTCAAGTACAAAGAGGTTTTTCTCAGGTTCAATCACGACAACATAGCCTTCATTCTTCTTTATCTAAGCAGGCACACACAAAGATAAATTCAAAATGAGTTAAAGACTCAAATAAAATACCTGAAACCATAAAATTCCTAGAAAAAGAAATAGGGGTAAGCTCCTTGACATCAGTCTTGGAAATGATTTTTTAGATTTGACACCAAAAGCACAGAACAATCAAAGCAAAAATAAGCAAATGGGACTGCATCAAGCTAGAAACCTTTCTCACAACAAAGAAAATCATCTACAAAGTGAAAAATCAACTTATAAAGTGGGATAAATATTTGCAAGTCATATATCTGATAAGGGGTTGATAGCTAAAATATATAAACTCATATATCTCAACAGCAAAACCAACCCTATTAAAAATGGGCAGGGAAAATGAATGGACATTTTTCCAAAGAATATGAACAAATGGTCAACAGTTACATGAAAAAATGCTCAGCATCACTAGTCATCAGGCAAATGCAAATCAAAACCACAATGTGATATCAGACATACCTGTCAGAATGGTTATCATAGGAAAAAAAAAAGAAATAGCAAGTGTTGCTGAGGATATGGAGAAAAGGGAATCCTAGTGCACTGTTGGTGTGAATGTAAATTAGTACAGCCATCATGAAAATGACTCTGAGTTTTCTTAAAAACTTAAAATAGAACTTCTACTTATATGATTCAGCAACTCCCCTTTCAGGCATCTGTTCAAAGGGAAAATGCCACTGATTTGCAGAAACACCTACAGTTCCATGTTGATTGCAGAGTATTTACAATAGTCAGGATATGGAACCAACCTACATGTCCATCTATGGAAGAATGGATAAAAATGATGTTTTACACTCAGAGACACATGGGTGTGCACACACACACAGTGAAATTATGCAGACCTAAGAATGAAGGAAATCTTCTCATCTGTGAAAAATGGATGGACCTTGACAGCAGTCTACTGAATGAAATAAAACACTTCAGTTCAGTTTACTCGCTCAGTTGTATATGACTCTTCGTGACCCCATGGACTGCAGCACCCCAGGCTTCCCTGTCCATTACCAACTCCCAGAGCTTGCTCAAATTCATGTCCATTGAGTCCGTGATGCCATCCAATGATCTCATCCTCCAAAGTCGCCTTCTCCTTCTACCTTCAATCTTTCTCAGCATCAGGGTCTTTTCCAGTGCAGTGAGTCAGTTCTTCACATCAGGTGGCCAAAGTATTGGAGTTTCAGTTTCAGCATCAGTCCTTCCAATGAATATTCAGGACTGATTTCCTTTAGGATTGATTGGCTTGATCTCCCTGCTGTCCAAGGGATTCTCAAAAGTCTTCTCCAACATCACAGTTCAAAAGCATCAGTTCCTCGGGGCTCAGGTTTCTTTATAGTCCAACTCTCATATCCATACATGACTACTGGAAAGACCATAGCTTTGATTTGATGGACCTTTGTCAGCAATGTCTCTGCTTTTTAATATGCTGTCTAGGTTGGTCATAGCTTTACTTCCAAGGAGCAAGTGTCTTTTAATTTCATGGCTGAAGTCACCATCTGCAGTGATTTCGGAGCCCAGAAAAATAAAGCCTGTTACTGTTTTCATTTTTTGCCCATCTATTTGCCATGAAGTTATAGGACCAGATGCCATGATCTTAGTTATTTGAATGTTGAGTTTTAAGGCAACTTTTTCACTCTCCTCTTTCACTTTCATCAAGAGGCTCTTTGGTTCTTCTTCACTTTCTGCCATAAGGGTGGTGTCATCTGCGTATCTGAGGTTATTGATGTTTCTCCTGGCAATCTTGATTCCAGCCTGTGCTTCATCCAGCCCAGCATTTCTCATGATGTACTCTGTATATAATTTAAATAAGCAGGGTGGCAATATAAAGCTTTGACATTCTCCTTTCCCTATTTGGAATCAGTCTGTTGTTCCATGGCCAGTTCTAACTGTTGCTTCCTGATGTGCATACAGATTTCTCAGGAGGTAGGTCAGGTGGTCTGGTATTCCCATCTCTTTAAGAATTTTCCACAGTTTGTTGTAATCCACACAGTCAATGGCTTTGGCATAGTCAATAAAGCAAAGTAGATGTTTTTCTGGAACTTTCTTGCCTTTTCAATGATCCAACAGATGTTGGCAGTTTGATCTCTGGTTCCTCTGCCTTTTCTGAATCCAGCTGGAACATCTGGAAGTTCATGGTTCAAGTACTGTATAAGCCTGGCTTGGAGAATTTTGAGTATCATTTTGCTAGTATGTGAGATGAGTGCAATTGTGTGGTAGTTTAAGCATTCTTTGGCATTGCCTTTCTTTGGGATTAGAATTAAAACTGACCTTTTTCAGTCCTGTGGCCACTGCTGAGTTTTCCAAATTGCTGGCATATTGAGTGCGGCACTTTAACAACATCATCTTTTAGGTTGTGGCATGAATAAAATGGATAAAGTTTGTCAAAAGGTAGAAGCTTCCAGTTTTAAGATAAATAAGTACTGGGGATTAATGTATAGTATGGTGACTATACTATAAAATACATATTGTATATTTGTTAGCAGAGTAGATCTTATCAGAAGAAAGTTCTTATCACATGAAAGTTCTTATCCTCTCATGTAATGAGAAGGAAACTTGTGTTATTTTACAATATATACCAAACATACCACATATTGTTGGATATAACAAATCCTTACATTGTACTCCTTGAACTATTACGTCTGTGGATGCTAAGTCCTATCCAACTCTTTGCGACACTATGGAATGTTCACCAGGATCCTCTGTCTGTGGAATTCTCCAAACAAGAATACTGGAGTTCCCATGTGCTCCTCCAGGGGATCTTCCTGACCCAGGGATCAAACCTGTGTCTCTTATGTCTCCTGCATTGGTAGGCAGGTTCTTCACCACTAGCACCACCCGGTGAGCCCAGACTAACACCTGCTATATGTCAGTTACATCTCAAGGGAACTTGGAGAAAAAATGACAGGTGCAGAGGCAACTAACTGTTCTCCAATATTCATTCTCCCTTTGCTTCTCTTAGTAATATAAATGTCAGTATTTTAAGGGGTCGATGGCTACTTATCTATAGACTATGTTTCCCAGCCTCCTTTGTAGTGAGGCGTGATGTCAGAGTAAGTTCAATCAATGGGTTGTGAGAGAAAGCCATTCCTGCAATTTCTGGGTTGTGCCCTTAAATAGAAGCTTCTAGTTAGCTATGATAAGTGTTATTATGTCTACTTCTGGCACTGTGAAGAAAAACTGTTAGCTCTCGCTGACCCCCAAGTGGAGTGCATGTTTACATAGTAGCATATCACTTATTTCACTCTGTTCTAAGAACCTTCTTTGTCTTCCAGACTCTGTGGAGCTCACTGAGTTCTTCATCATATCTGCCTTCCCAGAACTGGTAGCACTCCTTGTTCCTGCCACATTAGAAGCTTCCCATAAATGTTGCTAAGTAAATGAAGGAAGTGAGGAATACCCTGTACTACATTAGGTTTCTTATGTCAATTAGGGTGAACTTACAAGATGTTGCAAAGTCACAGAAGGCATCTCATTTGCTCTTGTTAGTAACTTAAAATGTGAGTGCCTGCTAAGTCACTTCAGTCATGTCCAACTCTTTGCAACCCTATGGACTGTAGACCACCAGACTCCTCTGTCCAAAGGATTCTCCAGGCAAAAATACTAGAGTGGGTTGCTATGCTCTCCTCCAGGGCATCTTCCCGATCCACGAATTGAACCTGCGTCTCTCACATCTCCTGCATTTGCAGGTGGGTGCTTTACCACTAGAACTACCTGGGAAGCCCAGCAACTTAAAATATTTGATAGTAATTGGTTGTATTTCAATACTTATGCCCTCCTCTCATCCCGCCTACCCTACAACCCTTGAGAATGCATCTATACCTTCAGGTTTCCATTATCCACAAAATGTTCAAACATCTACCCAACAGTGACAAACTATGTTTCTGTTACATACATTTTAGTGAGTTACTACATTATTTGGCCAATGTTAAATGTCAGTTTCTGACAATTTGCTATTTTCTAGGCTATTCAGGTTTAAAAAGAGGCTGATCAAATGTGTCCCTTTAAGTACAGTTGGTTGGCTTGTGACTGGAGGAGGAACCTCACCTTGTGAAATTGTCATGACACTACAGTAACAATTTTGAGGGAAAAAAAACAAACCCACAATAGCTCTGTGGGAAAAGTTCACTTGGCTGCTATGAAGGCAAAAGAGATTTCTTGCCTCTCATCTCTTTTTCCTTCCAATTGGTATATTATTTTCTTAAAAAAAGAACCCTGTATCTTCCAAGTGCAGTACATCTGCTGTTATAAAATGGGCTGCAACATCTGAGGTAAATTAAGTGACTGGCATCCATCTTTCACACCTTAATAAAAAACAGGCAAATTCAGTTCAAGTCTGAGCGAAAAACAGAGTTTCTACTCTCTTTTACTCCGCAACACTGAGGTGTACATTCTTTAGAAATAGAACTTTTAATCAATCCTCACATAGATGCACATTTTATGCTGACAGCTGTTAGGTAACTTGAAATGTAGACATGAAACTGGCCATCTATTCATCAAAAAGTGAATTAGACCACTCAACAGTCAGCGCAGAATCTTCAAGATAGGAGGTAAATCGGTCTGAGTCAATGCATAGTATTCTGGAAGAGCAATCATTCTAGGACTGTAAAGAACCATTGTAACTGTCTAGTATATGGGGACAATGCAGCATAAAAGGACCACAGACCCGCAACCAGAGAGGAGTGTCAGGACTTGAAAGAAGACAGGCTTCTGAGTCCAAGTTGTTCATACTACCGATGCTCCTCAGCAGATTCTGGTGACAAGTCCTTGAACCCAGTAGCATCAGAAATAATAATAATAAGCCCACTAAATGCCTCAGGAAATGGAAACTGTCATGCAAGTCAGTCATCTGACTAGTTTCATTTACAGATACCTTACCAGGGAGGAGCGAGTGCAGCCATCTGGAGGAACACACGTTTTGCATTTACTAGGAATGAGTAGTGCGGGCCAACTAGAGGGGTCTGTTTAGGTCAGTTAGGGTTCCTTTGCTTTTTAATAGAATGCCAGAAATTCTGGATGTTTGTATGTGAGTGAAACACATAGTGGATCATGAAATTTTACTTTCACAAGGAATTCAAATAGCTAGGGGAAAAGTAGTCATATGGATTGAAAGCTGCCAGAAGAGATGGTGGATTGAGTGTAGGCTGATGCTTCCCAGGACCTGACTGTCAAGGTGCACATGAAGGGGGAGGAGGCAGCGCGGTCCAGAGCTGCGTGTGGGGCTCCACACTGGGAGGCGACATGGACTTGCCCAGGGTCAGAGGTGGAGGCGCATCTCAGGACAGACAGCTGTAACTGAAGGCGTTAGAAACAGCATAAAAAAACCAAAATAGTTTACTTCTAAATACTGAGAGAAGGATTTAATAATGCTAATATTATCTATGAAAAGTGTTAGTTGCTCAGCTGTGTCTGACTCTTTGGGACGCCATGGACTGTAGCCCACCAGGCTCCCCTGTCCATGAGATCTCCCAGGCAAGAATACTGGAGTGGGTTGCCATTCCCTTCTCCAGGGGATCTTCCTGAAATAGAGATTGAACCTGCGTCTCCTGCATTGCAGGCAGATTCTTTATCATCTGAGCCACCAGGGACTATAAGTAACACCTTTAATGCAGTGTATGGATGCCTACCCATCTCTGTATAACTGGTTCCTATGCTCTTCTCTCAGCCTCTCTTTGCTCCAGCCAACTTTCTTTTTTTTTTTTTTTTATAACAGGGAGAATTTTATTGAAACATGAAACTAAAAAAGGACAATATCCGAAATATGCAAAGAACACCCATTGCTTGTAAAAGCAATATTTTCTAAAGAATTTAATACTATCTATACAAAACTATATCAGCTATAAGTTCCATAGGCATGACCAGAACACAATAATAACCAAGCATTTGAAAATATATCAATCAGTTCAGTTCTAGTTCAGTTCAGTCACTCAGTCATGTCCAACTGTTTGTGACCCCATGGACCATAGGACACCAGGCCTCACTGTCCTTCACCAACTCCGGGAGTTTACCCAAACTCATGTCCATTGAGTCAGTGATGCCATTCAACCATCTCATTCTCTGTCATCCGCTTTTCCTCCTGCCTTCAATCTTTCCCAGCAGCAGGGTCTTTTCAAATGAGTCAGCTCTTCACATCAGGTAACCAAAGTAGTGGAGTTTCAGCTTCAGCATCAGTCCTTCCAGTGAATACTCAGGACTGATCTCCTTTAGAATGGACTGGATGGATCTCCTTACTCTTTGCCCATGCCCTGACTGTGGGCATTAGTCCAGGTTCCTTCTTCTGCAGGGGATGTGGTATCCCATCTCCCTCCCTTTTCACCTGACAACTGCTTATGCCTCAGGCCTCAGAGGAAACAACTGTTCTTCTTGGAAACATTCCCTGATTCCCTGAGAGTAATTATGATCCCCCTGTTTTATGTGCTCGTGGCAACATACAGTGTTTTTTTTTTTTAAATAACAATTTGGTAATAATTTTAAAAATTACTGGAGGATAATTGCTTGAGAGTCTCAGTTCTAAGGCAGACTTGCCTGTAGCTCAGATGGTAAAGAATCTTCCTGCAATGCAGGAGATCCAGGTTCAATCCCTGGGTTGGGAAGATCCCTGGAGAAGGGAACAGCAACCCACTCCAGTATTCTTGCCTGGAGAATCCTATGAACAAAGAACCCTGGCAGGCTACAGGCTGTGGGGTCACAAAAAGTCAGACACAACTAAAATTACTACTACTCAGTTCCAAGAGGCCAGGGGCTGTGTCTGTCCCAGCTCCCAGCACAGTGCCTGGCACAAAGTTACTCAGTAAATACTTGCTGACCCAATTACTATTATATCAAACAAAATAATATCTGAATGGTATTTGGTAGTGAGTAAATATGTTCACCTCATAGGGAAATGGGGTAATATCTAGTAGCTCCATGAAATTATCAGAAATTACATACATTGAATCATCATTTATCTCAGGATAAGTCACAGCACTGGAAGTGTAAGTCTCCTGATAATTATTGTACTTTTGTTTCTATAAAATTACTTTATCTTATATATGATAATTCTTGCCCTCTTTTCACCCCTCAAAACGTTTTTCACACCAGAATTTTTAATAAATTGGTAGAAAGCAGCTAATTAGTACTTTGTTTCCTCTCTTTGCTCATTCATTAATACGCTGGTTTATTCATTGATTAATAGGTTCTGTCATGAGGCATGTGGAAGGTCTCTGTCTTTGCCACCTTTTCAGTTCAGTTGCTCAGTCGTGTCCGACTCTTTGCGATCCCATAAACCGCAGCACGCCAGGTCTCCCTGTCCATTGCCAACTCCCAGAGTTCACCCAAACCCATGTCCATTGAGTCGGTGTGCCATCCAACCATCTCATCCTCTGTCATCCCCTTCTCCTCCTGCCCTCCAGCATCAGGGTCTTTTCCAATCAGTCAGCCCTCCGCATCAGGTGGCCAAAGTATTGGAGTTTCAGCTTCAACATCAGTCCCTCCAATGAACACCCAGGACTGATTTCCTTTAGCATGGCCTGGTTGGATCTCCTTGCAGTCCAAGGGACTCTCAAGAGTTAAAATAAAGTAAAAACACACACACACACACACACACACACACACACACAAGAGTCTTTTCCAACACCACAGTTCAAAAGCATTGGTTCTTCAGCACTCAGCTTTCTTTATAGTCCAACTCTCACTTCCATACATGACTACTGGAAAAACTATAGCTTTGACTAGACGGACCTTTGTTGGCAAAGTAATGTCTCTGCTTTTTAATATGCTGTCTAGGTTGGTCATAACTTTCCTTCGAAGGACAAAGCATCTTTTAATTTCACAGCTGCAATCACCACCCACAGTGATTTTGGAGCCCAGAAAAATAAAGTCAGCCACTGTTTCCACTGTTTCCCCCTCTATTTCCCATGAAGTGATGGGACCAGATACCATGATCTTAGTTTTCTGAATGTTGAGCTTAAAAAATTTTTTTCACTCTCCTCTTTCACTTTCATCAAGAGGCTCTTTAGCCTCAGTAAAAAAGACAATGGAAGAATTCCAAACATAAGGCAGACTATAGAAGAAAGAATCTGCAAGAGCCACAATCTTTATAATCAACTTGTTGACTATAAGTCTGATGGCTTGGATAGCACTAGACTTTGTATCCTCTACACTTCTACTATATGACCCATTCCAAGCCTGATCTCAAGCCAAGACTGCTAACTGTGGAGCCTGTCCACTTGGAAGGGCTTTGACCCAGGCCACAGAGGGAATTGTGTCCTCTGAGGTCCTGCAGCAATCCCACAGCTAAGCTGAGGCACTTTCCAAAGATAGCATCACCATAACTTTAGAGAATAAAAGAATGAGAATATATATGAATATAAAGCTAAAGAAGCAAACAAACTAATCACTATTGTCTTAAAGAAAGATGGATTTTTTTTGTGCCTATCCCTGCTTTATAAAGTATCATTAACATTATTACACTTTTCTTGATTTTTTTTAATTAGGGAAAAATGAAAAGCCCCCACAGAAGCCCCATAGTTAATGCCTTGTCCAGTTCTGAGCTCTTCAGTATTTGCCAACATGTACCAAGTGGCCAAGATGGGAGAGTGAGGTGCCTATAAGAATAGGTGGTTCCCAAGGGAAATGCCCACAGACTTCACATAGCAAATGACATCTGCCATTTGGTGGATATTCTTTCATCAGGCGGGATTAGTAGATGAGTGCAATATCCATTATGTTATTATTAATAGTCAAACATGGAGTATGTTTTCCAGCCAAGCAAAATTTTCTTCTGGAGGTATTTATTCTGTCCTCTAAAATTCCCTGGTGGCTCAGATGGTAAAGAATCTGCCTGCAGTGCAGATTCCTGGGCAGGGAAGATCCCCTGCAGAAGGATTCTTGCCTGGAGAATTCCATGAACAGACGAGCCTGATGGGCTAAGTCCTTGGAGTCACAAAGAGCCAGACACGATGGAGCAACTAACACTAACTAAAATCTAGATTCCTTTGGCTAATATACAATTTCTCAAGATGTTTCTCTCTCCCAGCTCCCATAGACCATAGCTGCAAAGGGATGGGAGGAAGAGTCGGTATTAATTTAATCTGCGGTGTTGGCTTTAGTCACTTCTGTGTTTCTACCAATTCGTGTAGATAGGCATCTCCCTGCTTGCGTGCACCCCATCCGTTGATAAAGGTGAACCATGTCTGATGTCTAAGGATGGCTTGGAAACTTTGTGCAGCTTTACCTTTATATGAGATTATCACGTAGCCCATATTATTGAATCTCACAAGGGTTAGTGGGTAAGGTAGGGAAAAATCAGGTAAGGGGAAGGCTGAAGAGAGGGGCTTTTGAAGCTTTCTGAGCAAGTTAATTGTCATTTTTAGTGTATGAGGAGACTGCTTCTTAGTTGAACAGAATCCATACCCCTCCACTTTCAAGCTGAGAGCTCTGTGGGGCTCACACTGTGGAGCTTTACTCCTGTGTCCAGTGTAATGTGCTTTATGAACTTTTTGTCTACAGGCTGCTCTAAAAGAATGCCAAATGAATCACTCTTTGGCATGGACTTTTAATCTTTCTTATGTTTCATGCTTTTAGAAAAACAAAATAAAGCAAGCCACTGGCATATGCATATCTTTTAACAGTGAACTGAAATGTCACTTCTGCATTAATCCAGAAGCAATTTCTTAAAACCTAGGAAATGGTAACTTATTATAGAAATAGGAACTTATTATTCTAGCTATATTAATGACATTGATGGCTTTGGTGCCATTTACTCAATTTCCTGCTGCTGCTGCTGCTGCTGCTAAGTCGCTTCAGTCATGTCTGACTCTGTGCAATCCCATAGACGGCAGCCCACCAGGCTCCCCCATCCCTGGGATTCTCCAGGCAAGAACACTGGAGTGGGTTGCCATTTCCTTCTCCAATGCATGAAAGTGAAAAGTGAAAGTGAAGTCGCTCAGTCGTGTCCGACCCTCAGCGACCCCATGGATTATCGTCCACCAGGCTCCTCTGTCCATGGAATTTTCCAGGCAACAGTACTGGAGTGGATAGCCATTCCCTTCTCCAGGGGATCTTCCCCTCCCAAAGGTCAAACCCAGGTCTCCTGCATTACAAGCAGAGTCTTTACCATCTGAGCCACCAAGGAAGCTAGGCACTTAGTTAAGATTATGTGTAGAAGGAATACAGATGAGAGGGCTTCCACAGTTTGGGTGTTCTGGTAGACCCACTGCATCCAGAAGTCTGTTCTCTGTGTCTATATCTCTATTCCTGCATGCAAATAGGTTCATCAGTACCATTTTTTCTAGATTACATAGACATGTGTTGTTATACAATACTTGTTATTCTCTTTGTAACTTACTTCACTCTGTATAACAGGCTCTAGGTTTATCCACCTCACTAGAACCGACTCAGATTTATTTCTCTTTATGGTGAGTAATATTCTATTGTTTACATGTACCACAACTTCTTCACCCATCCATCTGTCAATGGACATCTATTAATAGTTTGCCTCCATGCCCTAGCTATTGTAAATAGTGCTACAATGAACACTGGGGTACATGTGTCTTTTTCAACTATGATTTCCTCAGGGTATATGCCCGGTTGTGGGATTTCTGGGTCATGCGGTAGTTTCATTCCTAGTTTCTTAAAGAAATCTCCGTACTATTCTCCATAGTGGTTGTATCCGTTTACATTCCCACCAACTGTGCAAGAGGATTCTTTTCTTCACATCCTCTCCAGCATTTTTTGTTTGTAGATTTTTTTAAAATGATGGCCATTTGGACTGGTGTGAAGTGCTTGTAACAACCTGGAAGGGTGGGATGGGGTGAAGGGTGTAAGGGAGTTCAAGAAGGAGGGAACACATGTATACTTATGGCTGATTCATGTTGTTGTGTGGCAGAAACCAACCCAACATTGTAAAGCAATTATTCTCCAATTAAAAATTTTAAAAACAATGGAAGAACATTCAAATGTGTACAAACTTGGACAATACATTAATGATCACCTGAGGATGGTTTCTGAAGCTGAGCAGCACACCTGATCTGATGGTCCTAGTTACACCCTGAGGGTGGAAAGGAGGAGAAGAATGATGGCTCGATGGAAGTCTTCCCCATATTAGAAATCCATCCCTTTCACACACATTCTGGAAGGAGACGTAGATACAGAAGACATGTGTTCTGACTCTAGCCTTGTCTTTTATGAAGTTAGTGAATCTGTGCATATCCCTGAAATTCTCTAAGCCTCTTTCCTCATGTTTAGTTTTGTTTAGTGTTCATCACTCAGTTGTGTCCAGCTCTTTGCAGCCTCATGGACTGACTGTAGCCCGCCAGGCTTCTCTGTCCTTGGGATTTTCCAGGCAAGAATATTGGAGTGAGTAGCCATTCCCTTCTCCAGCGGATCTTCCCAACCCAAGAATCAAACCCAGGTCTCACAAATTGCAGACAGATTCTTTACCATCTGATCTACCAGGGAAGTCCCCTGTTTCCTCATACCAGGATAATAGTACCTTCTCCCCAGTGTTTGTGTAAAGACTAAATAAAACAGCTGTGTGAAATCAACTAGAACTGCCTGGCACCAGGACTGTAGGATTGAATGTAGGTTATACATCTTACATATCTGAGGATTAGAGCATTGGCCTAGACATGAAGAGATGCTTTTACTGAATGGATATTGAGGGACAAGGAAGCCATTACCTTTACAAGAGATCTTTTAATATAACATAATCAAATTAATCTATGTTTTGAAAATTAACAATTCTCATAAATAAACCAACAAAATATGGCTTTCCGCAATATGAAAGAAATGTCAAAACCCATTGGATGCTAATGGACTTCAGATATCACTGACTCATGAACTTTTCTAATGAGAATACCTCCTGTGAGAGATAAGTTTCCTAAATGTATGAGTCACAAGCCCAGTTTGAAAGACTGATGGATGTTGTGGCTCTATCTGTAAAAACAAATATACATATATATACATATATGTAGAATTATATATGTAGAACACATGTATATAAGACATGTGTAGAATATATAACACATATGTAGAATACACACATATGCACAACTGTACATACAATTTCATGAGATTCATGAAAAACTCTCTAAAGTTTATATCATAGATTTTTTATTAAGAATTCCTAAACTTGAGCAATGACTTGCTTTCTGCTGACCTCATAACACATATATTATTATAGATATTAAACAACTAAAATGACTGTTTAATGAAGTAATACTTAGTCTTGTTACATTGTTGTGTGCTGATATTTTCTACTCTGTTCCATGCCAGTGTGTTCCATTTCATTCTATTCTATCCTATACTGCACTGTTTAAAAAAATAAAGTTGGTTTAGCCTACTGAAAAAAAAAAAGTACATATCATAGACTTACCCAATATGCCAAAAAGAAAATTTAAAGCCAAAAGTAATACTAGGGTGATATAATCAATAAATCATAACCAGGATATGGTTGTTTAGTCCATTCCTCCCATAAAAAAAAATAGAATCTATTATACTTCCCTACTCTTTGTGTGTGATTTACTTTTGGCCAGTGGGACATTAACAATTGTAAGATTTGTGCTCATGCACTGGGACTTTATGGATTATTGCTCTTGGAATCCTTTGACTAACTTTCAAATAAGTCTAGTTTGGGAGACCATGTACAAGAGGCTCCAGTCATCCTGGCTGTCCCAGGGAAAGCTATCATATACCAGCCAGCCTCGGCTGACCCATGGCTAGCCCATGAGTGTTTTGCCAAAAGTTTTAACTTTCATTTAAGGTTTAAACATTTTGTTAACCGAAGAAACCACTTGTTATACAAAAAAAAAAATTCAATAGAGAATTATCAACATACAGTTATTAAAAGGAAAGAGCTATAGAACAATAAAGGAGAGTTAGAGCACATAAATCACCAAATTGGGTTTTGACTGACATCTAGACTCACACAGCACCGTGTAACAGCAATTGGAGTCCCAGGTGAGAGGAGTCCCTGGCAGTACCACTGCTCCATGGGTGAGATTTCAAAATTGCACGTTGGGGCTTCACATTTATAATACCAGGCCACAAACTGATATTCTCATCAGTGTGCAAAAAGCAAATGACACCTCTTTGTTAATCTTTTTTTGCAATGCTCTTTGCTTGGTCTTGTAAACCTTGGAAAGTTGTTAAGCCCCAGAACCCCTTCCACAGGTTCAACAATTCCAAGATCTGCCCCCTGTCTTATCTATGGTGCCAGACAGCTTGCATTCACAGCAGGCACACGATCAGGGCAGCGGCCAGGCAGGTCAGAAGCAAGATCAGAGGCCTTCTCCACTTGCTTTGTCTCTGAAGCTTGACCAAGACAGTAATGCAAGTCTATGCCGCCACCAGTAATGCTGAAGAAGCTAAAATTAAATAGTTCTATGAAGACGCACAAGACCTTCTAGAACTAACACCCAAAAGAGATCTTTTTCATTATAGGGGACTGGAATGCAAAAGTAGGAAGTCACGAAATACCTTATGTAACAGATAAATTTGACCTTGGAGTACAGAATAAGACGGGGCAAAGGCTAACCAAGTTTTGCCAAGAGAACGCACTGGTCATAGCAAACACCCTCTTCCAAAACACAAGAGGAAACTCTACACATGAACATCATCAGATGGTCAATACTTAAATCAGATTGATTATATTCTTTGCAGCCAAAGATGGAGAAGGTCTATACAGTCAGCAAAAACAAGACTGGCTCAGATCATGAACTCCTAATTGCCAAATTCAGACATGAATTGAAGCAAGTAGGGAAAACCACTAGACCATTCAGGTATGACCTAAACAAACCCATTATGATTATACAGTGGAAGTGACAAATAGATTCAAGGGATTCGATCTGATAGACAGAATGCTTGAAGAACTATGGATGGAGGTTCATGACACTGTACAGGAGGCAATGATCAAGACCATCCCCAAGAAAAAGAAATACAAAAAGGTAAATTGGTTCTCTGAGGAGGCCTTACAAATAGCTGTGAAAAGAAGAGAGGTGAAAGGCAAAGGAAAAAGGAAAGATATATCCATTTGAATGCAGAGTTCTAAAGAATAGCAAAGAGAGATATAGTCTTCCTCAGTGATCAATGCAAAGAAATAGAGGAAAACAATACAATGGGAAAGACTAGAGATCTCTTCAAGAAAATTAGAGATACCAAGGAAATGTTTCATGCAAANCAGCCTTGACTACATGGACCTTTGTTGGCAAAGTCATGTCTCTGCTTTTCAATATGCTATCTAGGTTGGTCATAACTTTCCTTCCAAGGAGTAAGTGTCTTTTAATTTCATGGCTGCAATCACCATCTGCAGTGATTTTGGAGCCCCAAAAAATAAAGTCTGACACTGCCATTTTGATGCCAGGGACATTTGGATAGAGATCATAGGCTGAGGAACAGCACTTTACTTAGGCATAGGGTAGAGAATACATTGGGGATTTCTTTTGAGAACATTACTAAGAAATAAAAAGCAGTATTTTGATAATCTGATATGCCATTTTAATATGGCCCCATCAAAATGTTCTGCATTATTCTGCTAATCTAGTACCATCCAAATCAGAGGGCATACACAATACTAGAGCTGCAAGGACCCATTTGGAAATGATTTACTTCAGCCCCTTCCTGCTACTGCTGAGAAGAGTAGGAAAGGGGTTGGCCAAAGGTCACTAGTGCAGTTGATAAAAGAGCTGGTTCCCTTACCATGCACCGTCTAACATCTCACACACAACGCTTGCCCAGCTTGGCTCATACTGACCTTCTGAACTGGGTCACCATCACCCAAAGCACATTCTAGGGCTCACATTCCACAAGGTCCTTTTCCTTGTTTATGTAAGCGTTGACATTCACAGTCTTACAATGGCATAAAATTTAGCCACACTTAATTACCTTTATTATCAAATAAATGAAAAATTAAGTTGGGGACATGGTTGAAAAGAGTGAAAATAAAGCAAACAAAAAACGGACAAGTAAAAATATCCTTAAAAGTTCAGTTAAAAATAGTAAATTTAAATGAATAGTAAATGAAAAGTATTGAGGGTAATGACTTTAAAACATTAAAAAAACACTAATACTGGGTGTTCAGTGACTCAGTCATGTCCAACTCTGCATCCCCATGGATTGTGGTCCTCCAGGTTCCTCTCTTCAGCAAATTTTCCAGGCAAGAATACTAGAGCAGGTTGCCATTTCCTCCTCCAGGGGATCGTTCCAACCCAGGTATCCAAACCACGTCTCCTGCGTTATGTTACCAGGGAAGCCCAAGAAGATTAAACAATGTGAAATTATTTTTGTGAAGGGGAAAAACTAATAGCAAATACAATAAGAAGCTAAAGGAATTTTTAAAATATAGAAAACAGAAAATTCCTGAGCTGAAAATCCTGGACTACAAACAAACTTGGCCCACATGCTTTTAGGCATAAAGCTGAAGGGAACAGAAAAGAATCCTCTTGTTTCTATATACCAGGAATTCTGGAAGCTTCCAAAAATCCAGTGCTAATCCTGGCCACACCTGACTCTGGAAGTCAGTTCTATGTAGCTAAATACCCAAGGATCCCTCAGGTTCATACTGTTCCCCAATCAGTTCAGGAGGGCTTCCTAGGTGGTGCTAGTGATAAAGAACCTGCCTGCCAATGCATGAGACATAAGAGATGAGGGTTCAATCCCAGGAAGATCCCCTGGAGGAGGGCATGGCAACCCACTCCAGTATTCTTGCCTGGAGAATCCCGTGGACAGAATGGACAGAAGAGCCTGGTGGGGCTACAGCCCATGGGGTCACAAAGAGTTGGGTGCAACTGAAAAGCCATATAGGAATCTTTGGTCTGTTCTAACACATGACTGTTATCATAGATTTGAGTTAAGGAAGTACTCTGGAGTCTGTCTAGGTTCTAATTACTTATGCCTTAACCGTGCCCTATCCTGATTGTTTGCTGAATAAAATGGTCATAATAGAAGTACCTTGCTCACTGAGGTGGGTGACTGTGAACACCAAATGAGATCACTTCAGCAAATGCTTAGTACAGTACCTGTTACATAGACAATCCCTGGTGGTCTAGCTGTGAAGATTGAATGAATGAGACAGACAGTTCCCTATAGACATGGACCTTATTTATGTTTTGTTCACTGATTATAGTTTTAGGTGCATTGGGGGAGTTCATATATTTATTTAATAAATTAATACACTGATCTTTTCATTATTTCTCATTTCCTTTTACTTCTTTGTCTCATTAAGAAAATAAGGAATTGTTCAGCAGTCACTATAGGACAGACAATGTAGGAGTGAAAAATAAATAATACAGCCAAAGATTTTAAGCAGGAAAGTGACTTGGTCATGTGTGTCTTAGGTCATTTTGATGGCAACATGGAGAGTAGATAAAAAGGCAGAAAACTTGGGTTCATGTGAGTAAATAACAAAGATGATCTTGACCAAAAGAATAATCGTGGACTGAAAGAGAGAAGAAAGAAACAAACTATGAGCTTATGGGGTTTCCACTGGGATCTTAGTGACGAATTAAATATGGGGAATGAGAGAGTAAGACTTTCCTTTCTTGATTACCCTACAACTCTCTTGCTATATGATTGACATATTTTGTAAAATTGCCTCCACTTTTACTTAGTTTTTGCTTTTACCTCAGCATCTTATTGATATATTCTTCCTTGGCATCAGCTTTATACTTCATTTTGTAGCAGGTAATAAATTGTTTTATTAAATTAAATGGAGTAGAATGGTCAGCTAACCAGCTCTATATGCACAAAAGTCTTTTTGTTTTGTGATTTTAAAAGGTGAATAGCATCTACTCTCTCAAAAACAATAGAAAAAGAGAGAAGGAAAGACAGAACAGAAGGAAGAATAGCAAAAGGAAGAGAATTAACTTTACCCTCTAAAACAGGCTTTACTCCATAAGCTGCTGGAGACATGTCTATTTCCTTTTAAGAAAAAGCCACTTGGATTAAAAAACCAAATATATATTTGACTGTTGTATTTGTTATTTAGCAATTACAATCAGTTAACAAAAAGAACATTTATAAATAGAGAAAGTTAAGGTAAACTCTTCCTCTCAGCCATAATGAAAAAAGTAAATATACATAAAAAATGGAAAGTATACTGATTGTATAAAATTGTTTGATTTTTAAACTTATCTTTACTTAAATAATTAATTTTCTGCTGACCTTGAGTGCTTGTTGAAAATTTGCCCCAAATATTGCCTGTTTATTCATGCACATTTTGCATAATGAAGTTGCTTCATATTAAGTAGTTTCAAACCTACATTCAACATACTGGGACTGTGTTCTTCTGCTGTGCTGCTTCTATTTTTCCAAAGTTGGGATCTTCAATGAAGAGGTTGTATTTGATGTAGAAAGAAAGATCTACATTCCACTTAAAAGTGTATAAATCTGTATCTCATGACTAAATTCTTGAAACCTGTTCATAAACAGTCTCTCAAATTTGAATAGTCAATTCAAAACCTTTTTTGAAGTTGAGAATTACAAACAATATTTTAATTGACTTTTATAGTAAACATTAATTTGAATTTCATTACAGTGTAAGGCATTGTATATTGATTTTTTAAATCCTTATTTTGAATTGTAGTAAAATAGTGAACATGAGGATCAAATTCAGTACCTGTAAATCCATTGTAATAAAGGCAAAGAGATGTTATCTTCTATATACTGACAGCAAGTAACACTTCACTAAATTATGAAAAACAAGGGCAGGCATTTTCATTCAAACAAAAAAAGTTTGTCACTGAGAGAGATTTTCACTAGAGGAATTCCTAAAGTGTGAAGAAGAAATTTCAACCAGAAAACAAAAGTGAAATACTAGGAAGAATATTAAGCAGTAGAATCAGTTAAAACATAAAAATGTCTAGACAGATACTGACTGTATAAAATCATAAATATGACAGCACCTAATTTGGTGGTATGAAAATAATAAGACAGAGGAGAGTTACTGGGTTTATAATTTTTAAGTTCTTTGTATTTTTCTGGCAAAAAGGTAAAGAATGTTAGTTAAGGGTAATTTTTAAGGAAATAAAATGTATAAATTCAAAATCTGTAGAAGAAAAAAATTAATTAAAAAAACTCATAAATCCAAATGAAATTAGAAGTGAGTAAAAATATACAAAGCTGGATTAGATACCAGCAAAAATAACATGAAAGAGGTGAATTCATACATCTCGGTAATCACAGTCAATGTAAATGAAATAAATCTTTGTTGAAAAAGCAAAGAATGCTAATTTGGAATTTAAAATCAGCTACATTATGTTAATAAGAAACATGTTTAAAATACTAGGACACAGGTTGAAAGCACAAGAGAGTGAGTTACACCAAAGAGTCGAAGGAAGAACCTATCAGTTCAGTCCAGTTGAGTTGCTCGGTCGTGTCTGACTCTTTGTGACCCCATGAATCGCAGCATGCCAGGCCTCCCTGTCCATCACCAACTCCCAGAGTTCATCCAAACTCATGTGCATCAAGTCGGTGATGCCATCCAACCATCTCATCCTCTGTCATCCCCTTCTCCTCCTGCCCCCAATCCCTCCCAGCATCAGGGTTTTTTCCAATGAGTTACCTCTTTGCATGAGGTGGCCAAAGTATTGGTGTTTCAGCTTCAGCATCAGTCCTTCCAATGAACACCTAGGACTGGTCTCCTTTAGGATGGACTGGTTGGATCTCCTTGCAGTCTGAGGGACTCTTCAGTACCACAGTTCAGAAGCATCAATTCTTCGGTACTCAGCTTTCTTCACAGTCCAACTCTCACATCCATACATGACCACTGGAAAAATCATAGCCTTGACTAGACGAACCTTTGTTGGCAAAGTAGTATCTCTGCTTTTTAATAGGCTGTCTAAGTTGGTCATAACTTTTCTTCCAAGGAGTAAGCGTCTTTTAATTTCANCCCTCCCCGTACCATCCCTCTGGGTCATCTCAGTGCACCAGCCCTAAGCATCCAGTATCATGCATCGAAGTTAATCTCTTACCTTTCTTTTACCAGCCTTGCCTTCAAGGCTTTAATGTTGGTCTGTGAATCACACTTTCACTATCAATTGCTGAGCAACCCCTAAATTCTGTCTTGCGTGCTCCATCTACCAGGTGAGGTGCAATAATTACTTCAGCTTTACCACTGCCTAATCAATCACTGAACCATTACAATCACATCCCTTAGGAAAATGCTTTTTGGGACAGACTGAGCTATCTCTCTTGGCACTGCAGGTGGGTCAGATTCCCTGGCCTCTGCCCTGTTCCTACAGATGAGTGTCTCCTCTTAGGTGTCTTCCGGGTACCTGAGTGTACCTGCTGATTCCTGGGCTGCTAGCTGCAACACTAATCCTTTATCCCGGTTTCCAGATCACACTGATGCTGTGACTTATAACTTTGCCTCCCTTATATCTATTACCTATCTGCCACTTGATGGATAGTCATTTATGTCCCTTTAATTCCTAATGCTCAGAGAATGTTTACCCCACACTAACACTGACCTTGATGTCACTGGAGATAAGAAGATGAACAAAATTTCTCCTTTGCCAAAATTCTAGAATAGGAGGGACATAAGTCTAGGACATAGAAAAGAATAGAGTGACCATAAATTTATACACATGCTATAATAAAAGAATTTTTGACACTTAAAGAGCAATAATATATTAATGAGGCCACTTCAGTTGCAAGCAACCCATAAACCTCTACATAATTTAAGCAAAGAGGGGAATTTAGTGGCAGAGATTGGCCAGCTCAGAGTCAGAGAAAGAAATCTGGAAATAGTATGAACTTGGGACATTTACAGCAACATTACTGGGGTCAGGGGGCAGGCAGGTGGTGGTGGGCAGTGCCCACATAATCGCTGGCACCTATATCCAGGTCNAGAGATTGGCCAGCTCAGAGTCAGAGAAAGAAATCTGGAAATAGTATGAACTTGGGACATTTACAGCAACATCACTGGGGTCAGGGGGCAGGCAGGTGGTGGTGGGCAGTGCCCACATAATCGCTGGCACCTATATCCAGGTCTTTGATCAAAAAGGACTTTTATGACTCAGTCACACGTCTACTCCTCATAGAGCCCCTATCAGTTCAGTTCAGTATAGTTCAGTTCAGTTCAGTCACTTAGCCGTGTCCGACTCTTCGTGACCACGTGGACTACAGCATGCGAGGCTGTCCATCACCAGCTCCCAAAGCCTGCTCAAACTCTACAGCTGGCTTCTGCCCTGTTAGGCCTATAGAACCCCTATGCTGCCACCATGTTTTTGATCCATATTTAGATCATTTTGTATTGTTTTTACTCTTAGTTATATGTTGCTTAATTTGTAAGGAATTCTGCTATTGAAATAAGGCAGGTTGAAGGAAAACATAAAAATGATAATAATTCTGCAAATTTGCCTCAAGACATTCACACTAGAACCACAGATAGCGTTCAAAGTTCTCATTTCACACATCAGAATGTTTTCTGTAGTTTTACAATGTGTAAAATGTAGGCATGATCACATCCAGCTTGACTTTTCTCTATGGAGAATAAAGTTTATCTGGAGCTGCAGTGCACTTTTCATGGATCAGTGCTTGCAAATCAAGGCCATAAAGCTTCTTTCTTATATATGTGTGTGTGTGTGTGTGTGTGTGTGTGTGTGTGTGTTTCTCGAACTTGTGTGGGTCTGACTCAAAAGTCCATGAGATATATTGTCTGTATCAGTGTGCTAGGAAACCTCAAGTTTCAGAACAAATAGCAGCACATGATTAAACATCACAAATGAGAACACTCTATGTTCACCTCATTATGATAACTGAAGTCCATCTTTTCTACCCTTCTGGGGCCTAGTCAAACTCAAGCAGGAGCTCCTAGAATTTTCAAAGGTCTCCTGTCTTATTCTTTCTCTAGTAAATCTAGGCACACTGGGCACTGATCTCCTCCATTCCTGGAAACCGAAGGGAAGACTCACCTGCCAAGGCAACTTGTGGACTAGGAAACATGTATTGAGAACATACAAGGTCCTAATTGCTGGGTTTCCAGGACCCCTGTGTTAACTGATGACCAAATCCCTGTGCGTTTCTGAAGCAATTTGCCTACTTGGTCATTTCCACTGTGAGTTGTGGTATGCTTCATCTGCATTCTCATCCTTGCCTCCCTCATGCTTTCCCTGTGAAACTCCTCTACTCTCACTCAACATTAACTCAAACAAATGCAAAATTCACAGCATACAGCTTTGCCAATTTTGGAAGAGAAATGGAAGGAGGAGGAAGAAAGAAGAGGAGGAGAAGAAGAAAAAGGAGCAGAAGGAAGGAAGCAAAAGAAGGATGCACACGACCTTTGAGGTTCATTTTACTGATCTGTTACATGAGGGTATTGAGCAAAGTCAATTCCTTTTTTTCTGAATGCTAAAATTTAAGAAGAAAACTATGGATCCTTTTTTTTTTTTTTTAGGGACATGTACACACATGCCACCACTCTGAGGAGTTCATGGATTTTAGGCTAGATCTCTATGATTCCTTCTAACTCTACAGGAGCAATTCCACTATACACTGAAGTCAAGCCTCTTTTATTGCTATCAAATCCTGGTTCAAGTTCAAGATGGTGATGGAAAAATAATGATGTTGATAACTGTTTGCCTAGAAACATGCAGGTGAGAATCTAAATGATGTCAAATGGTACTAAGAATATCATGGCTATTCCAAGTATTTTTTTTAATTTTATTTATTTAATTAGTGGAAAATCGCTTTACAGTTTTGTGTTGGTTTCTGCTGTACAACAACATGAATCAGTCATGATTATATATATACTGCAGGTAAACCTTAACTCCTCAAACGCCAACACTGCAGTGTAGAAGTCTGGCAACATGATAAGCTACTGCAGCAGTGTTTGGCCCAAGATTCTTCTTTCCCATCCCACTCCCCACTCCCCACCCCTACACCAAACTCTCAAAGAAACTGCTGGGAGGTTCTTTGTTCTAAATAAAAAGTCTAAATGGCAAGATGAAATGGGCAATGAAATTTTCCGGGTCTTTTTCCTATTCTATTTTCTATTCTATTCTTTTATAGTCTGAATGATAATCACAGAGGAAGTTCCCTTGGCAGAGCTGTGTTTCCATGGTGATAGAAGAGGTCAGGATTAACAAACCCGGGTGCTGGGAACCTTCTGCTGCAGGGTGGATGTGAGGGAAGGGCTGGCAGTCAGAGTGTCACCAGGGGACCCATTTTCACGGCCTCCTCCTTTGAATGTCCACAGAGCCTGACTTGTGCCTTTCTGAATGGACAAACCAGGGATGTCTTGAAAATAATAATAGCTCCATCACTTCCCCCCTATGCAGAAATGTGCTGTGCCCTTCCTCTCAAAGGCCAGGAACTGATGCTTCTCACTAACAACAATCCACAGATTGTTGGAATATGTATGTGCTCTTTGTATTGGCAAGAGCAGCTCAGAGATGGCAAGTTTTAGAATCCAAATGTACTTTAGAAAAGCAATTTGATCTTTGGGAACAAGAGATTCTAAATAAGTTTTGACCATGTCAAGGAAGGTTAAAAGATGAATTCATTAAAAGGAAAGTAGAAAGCATACAGTCTAAATTAAATATCAGAAGACCCAAATAATTCCCCTTAGAACATAACTCCATTAGTTTGCCTGAAACCAAATGACTTGATTTTACTCTTTTGGGGTTTCCCCTCAATATCCAAGCTTTAATGTCATAACATTTGTACAGCTTTTTTGTATCAGAACTAAAGATGAATGATGGAATCAAGGTGAGCTATAAGAATATTAAAGTAATCGCCTCAAAATCTGTGATGTGAGATGAGACAAATGACGAAAGATGTGAACGTTCTTAGAACCCTAGATTTGGGATGGAATACCCTTTAGTACATTACAGGGTTGTGGTAGAAACAGTTCTTCCCATTTAAGTTGTACTAAAAGACCTTAGAAGTTCTTCTATCAAAAAGACTTAAGCACTTCTTACTTGCTTTGTCGCCCATGACCATCTAAATGCTAAGAACTCTCAAATCAGAATCAGACTTCTAAATCCATATATCCAGTTACCTACGAGATCTTCTGTTTGAAAGTCCATCAGACACACCTAACTCAACGGGAACAGAGCTGAACTCTTTGTCTTCACCCCTTCATCTGCTGCTCCTCTCTCTCTCACTGTGCTCTCTTAACAAATAGCCCGGCTAGAAATCTGGGATTTACCCTTGNCCTACGAGATCTTCTGTTTGAAAGTCCATCAGACACACCTAACTCAATGGGAACAGAGCTGAACTCTTTGTCTTCACCCCTTCATCTGCTGCTCCTCTCTCTCTCACTGTGCTCTCTTAACAAATAGCCCGGCTAGAAATCTGGGATTTACCCTTGCCACCTCTTTCTCTTATAGATAAGACAATTGCAAAGTCTTATCTATATTCCTCTCAAATCCATTCCTGTCTTTGTGTCACCATCTCCACTCTCCTTATTTAGGCTCCAACACTTTTCCTAATGATTATCCCATTTTCCTGCATTGGGTTTTCTGCCTCTGACTTGCCCATATCCACCAATCCAATCTCCACTCTCTGATCAGAGTAATCTTTCTGAGGTTCAGATATGATTATGATCATTCTGATCATAAAAGCAGTCAATGGTCTTCTAATGTCTTCAGGATAAACCTCATATTCTGTTCTAAGCCTTATATGACTTGGTAGGATCTGGCCCCTACCTACTCTCCAGCTTCATCTGTAGATACCCCACCCTCCCACCTGCTCCTTACCCCCACCTTTCTGTCTGCACACATCATGCATATATAAATTCCAGCTGAATAATCTATCTGGTTTCCTGAATGCCATTATTTCTTTTGACTCTGGGTCTTTGTTCATACTTGCAAAAACTTTCCCTGCTCCCTAGGCACTTGTTTTCCTGGGCTAGGTCCTGCTTATGATTTAGATGTGAACTTAGTTGTAATTTCTTCAAGGATGTGTACTCTTGCCCTCAAAATTTACGCTGTATGGTCTCTGCACTTCCTCCCTCAAAGCATTTTATGCTCTAAATATGTCATATCAGATTATTATTAATAGAATTACTTATCTTTTGTATCTTTATTTTAGATGTAAGTTCCATGAGGCCAAGGACTGTGTCTGTTTTCACCAGTAAATCCACAGTATACCACACAGTACTATTCAAAAATATTTGTGTAATTTTGCAAAGAATCTGCTTATAAATAAACACCTGAAGGAATATCAAAATCTAAATAATATAAAATCCAAAGTTCATGTGATTTTTTTGACTAGCTGTGAAGTCTGAGATACTTCATAATACATTTTTAGTATTTAGCATGGTCAATGTTCTTCTTTTCTTACATTCTATAGCTATAACTTGCATTCACCTACCACAGATTCCCATCAGAATTATATTGGAAGAACACTCTGGTAGTATCTCTTTTCAGAGAAAATTCCTGTGGATTAAAATTTGGCTCACATAGGAACTAAGAAATCAGCCCTTCCAATAAAACGTGGGTGGAGTATATTTTCCCAAACATTTTTGACATTTTTTTTCAATTCAGGGAATAACTTGAATGGAGAGAAAATTAAAGATTATCTCCTTTGGAAACAAAATATATAGACAGAGGAGTTTGCCAATTTTCTAAATATTTTTACCATGATGTCTTGGTAATCTCTGTAATTTCTAACAAATGTAAAATGTTTTCATGCAATTAATGTTTAAGAGGATCATAAGCAGTTATCTGATCCTTTCTGTCAATTCCAGTCATGACATCCATCTGAATCCAGGCACCTTCCTAAAACTCAGTGTTGATCACAACACCTTTCCTTGCAAACACCTTTGCTGGTTATTCCAATGACTACAGAAATAAAGCTCAACCTCACTACATGGCTTGCAAGACCTTTCATTATAGATCTTACCTCTTTTTGAGATTTTATGATTCCCAAGTCTGTCCACATATCTTACATTTCACTCACAGGGTATAACTTACCACTCTCCAAACACACCTTGCCCTTCTAAGCTTCCATGTTTTTGCCTTCTTCTGCCTCGCACCTGGATTCCCTTCTTTCTTAACCATCTTGGCCTCATGCAGTTTTATTCATCCTTCATCTATAATGCTGGACTGGCTAACTGGGACTCGACTGTGCAGGGCTCTAAATTATAGACCAACACAGTTGAACATTATCCCAAAGCAGTGAGACTGTGGGATTCTGAGTGGAAGGAAGAAACACACAATGGTGTGGTTAGGAAACAAATTAAAAATCCCAAGGGCCAGGAAATGTTGATAGTAACACGAATGTATATCCAGTTATAAGGAAAAGTTATTACTTCCAAGTTTCCTAGAGATGGATCCCAGATATTCTTGTTCTTTTCTCCTAGTCAGATATTTACTGCTGTTAGCGTGGTGTTCTGCTTGCCACACATCTGGCCAGGTGTAAATTTCTATTGGACACACCAATATGGACAAACAAATTCAGCTTTCCCTTATACCATCAGACTTCCCTGATGGCTCAGATGGTAAAAAATCTACCTGTCATGCAGATTTAATCCCTGGGTTGGGAAGATTCCCTGGAGAAGGGAATGGTTACCCACTCCAGTCTTCTTTGCTGTAAAGTCCCAAGAACAGAGGAGCCTGTGGGTTATAGTCCACAGGGTCGCAAAGAACTGGACACGATTGAGCAACTGACACTACACTCACTACTACCCACTCCAGTATTCTTGCCTGAAGAATTCCATGGACAGAGGACCCTGGTGGACTACAGATCATGCGGTCGAAGAGTCAGACATGACTGAGTGACTGACACTTTCGCTTACATCATCAGGCCCTTCTTGTGTCAGCTTTGATTTCTCAGGTTGCTACAATTAGCACATCCACCAAGATTTCCCATCAAACATCTGCGACCTACCTTCCTGCTTAAAACAAAAATCAGAGGGTGGTAGGTTGACTCAATGTCATGGCAATGTTTAAAAATGAAGCAATCTTTCTAGTTTGTATATGTCATCTTGACTTAGAGTTTCTATAATTGGCAAAATAGAAGAGTTGAAAGTTAAAAATAAAATCAGCTTAAACTAAATGGAAGCCAGTAATTTCCAACTGACAACATAATCAAAAACTGCTTGCTGAGAGGGATATGAAATGGCTACACGTATTTTAAATTAAAATTTTTCAGTTAAGAGAAGTGCTTTCAAGAGATTCAAGTTGCTTTAGAGTTCAAGTAAATGTCTCCCAAAATACATCCTAAATGGAAATATTTTGCTCATGCCATGTGGTTTGTAATTACTTCAGAATTTCCCATTGCTCTTCCTGGTTTGTCTTCTCTTCTCACAGATCAGAGCAATCTATCATCAGAGGAAAGATGTTTATCTTCTCACACAAGTGCCAAGAACTTCTTGTCATTTTGCTTCAATTACCTCCACCTGGGGACAAAATTATTTACTTCTTTGTTAGCTTCCTGGGGCTGTTCAATGCAACTTGTAAAAAAAAAACTTAAGAAAAAAATTAAAACAATGTTGAAATTTAGTCTAACAGGTGTACAGTTATTGGCTTCCTCTGCCCACCTAATGCTCCAAAGAATGAGTGCTTCCATTGAATCTAGTTGGGATATTAGTGACCTGGTTTGTGTATATGTGGACCCTGCATGAGACTTTCTAAGACTGTGATTTTTTTTTAAGTAGCTTACAATTTAAACAGTACTTCACCATCACTCCTCCCTAGCTACCCCAAAGATTAGCAGGTGTTCCTGTATATTTAATGCTTGATTTTTGAAGAACCTCATTTACATTTTTGTTCTTAAATGTTGTAATTTCATGTTATTCTGTGATGGAAAGACACCCTGACGTTTTCAGTAAGTCACATGTACACCTGGCAGTAGTATCCCATGCAATAGCCTCCTAGAAGATTCCCAGTGGAGACCGTGGCTCTGCAGGGAGGTGTAGGTGACAGCCCAGTGCAGATCGATGCCACAAGACTTCCTGCTTCTGATCCTGCGAGGGTTTGCTTGAGACTTGCCCTGGTTAACAACCAACTTCCTGCAGTCATTCCGAGGAGGTTTCAATGGGTTAACTAACATTCACTGTTTGAAAGGAGCAGGCAAGAAATGAGGAGGTCAAAGCAGAAGGAAGGCTTATCTTTGAGAATATGGTTTGACAGTTGGCAGGCAGCCTTCTGCTGCAGAGGGAGTTACAACCCAGTCTTTGCTTTGTATGAGGGAGTCAGGGCCAAGGTTTGTCAGAACAAAGCTACACAATATCCTAATGACAAATGGGCAGAATCTCTGGCCTATTGCAAATGAAATCATTGGAAATTCATTGGAGAAAGCATTGCAGCTCTTGAGCTCTCTGTGGCTAAGCCAGCGCAGATGTCTGATTGCCACTTTATCTCCGTAAGGCATGGCCAGGAGCCCGCTGCTGCACTTTTCAAAATCCTTTCAGACAGCTCTCGTTGAACAAAGTCTAAAATCTTCAATTTCCTTTTTTAAGCTTTCTTCAGTTTTGTTATAGGTACTTTTCCACTCTCAAGTCACAATATTCCAAATGTGCCAGACATCCTGGCAGCTAATGGGCCTTTTTCAAGCAGCAGCCTCTTCCTGGAATGCACTTCCCTCCCTGCAGAGAACCTCCAGGGGAAGAGCTACATCTCCTTCAAGGGCCTGTTCAATGCCAGGTTTTCCTTTCTTGTAATTAGTGTCTTCCTCTCCCTCTGAACTCTGTTTTATCATTTCTAATATTGTTGATTTCCAGGGACAATTAAATTTCAGATTTTACCTTAAATAAACCTGAGTGAGCAAGATACTAATCTTTCCCAAACCTTAATTTTCACCTTTGATAAACGGGAATTATTCTAAAATAGAGTTATGAGGATTAAATTTGAAAATATCAGGAAGAAAATTGTTAGTACCTGGCACCATGTACAAGCTTGCTATCATATTTTGTTTTTCTCAATAAGGACATATGCTACTTGATGTAGATCCTCAAAAGTAATGTGATTTCCACCTGGTAGGTGCTAAATAGCTTTCTACTGAATTAATACATTTATTGAGCACATTCATAGTATGAAGCCAGGAAAATCACACCAAAAAATGCAAATATGTTAGGTCTCTGTGCAGAGTCCCTTCCTAAATTTGGTTTGGTTCAAGGCCACCATTGTAGGCCTCCAGGCAGAGTTTCTAAGTAAGTGAATCAACTCTGCCTCTGCCTTTGCCTGGAAAGTAGGCAAACACTATCTTGCTTTCACTCATAACCAAGAAAAAATGAGATTAACAAATCCCAAATAGGCCCCCTAAAGATAACTATACTATTTTCCCCAAAATTTAATAGGAAAAAATGGTAAAGAGATGATCTATAGCAATGGTTCTCAAACTTTGGGCACTGGGATTTCTTTACATACTTAAAATTTTAATGCTCTCCAAAGAATTTGTTCACGTAGTTTACATGTAAGTATATCTTTTTTTTTTTTTTTTT
>SJYV01023281.1:0-33450 GCA_006410875.1 Neotragus pygmaeus | reverse complement strand
ACACACACACACACACACACACATATGAGCACGCATCACCAATTCATTCTGCTACTCCCTTTCTAGACAAATTTGGCATCTCTGGTTGAGTCATGTTTTTCTATGAAATAAATGAGGCATAAAATTCCACTTGGAAGGAAGCCAGGCTTCTCTAATCCTCAAGGGGGAAACTGCGTCTCTTGCTGGGGGGGCACCAGTGCCGGAGAGGCTGCTGCAGACATGGGCTTTCCTACTGGCGCAAGAGACCCAGTGAGAGAAGGAGTCCTGCCAGGTATGGGTTCATTGGAAAGGCCACAACTCCAAAATATCCCAGATTCACAAGAGGAGCAAATCCTATCTCTCCTGTGATCATTCTCATCTAGAGGATTATTGTCATCTCTAAGAACCAGAGGTTATACTTCTTCACAACTCTTAAAATTCATAGTATGTGGCCTCCAGACACACAGCTTTTAAGAATTCTTAACACACTCCTGTAGGCTTTCTGGTGTGTGTGTGTGAGAGAGAGAGAGAGAGAGAGAGAGTGTGTTTGAGAACACTCGACTCCTTGCTGTGATCAGTCGGAAAGCTTAGAGTTAACCTTCATACACCAGCTCTCACATAGCAAACCCGGCCTCAGCCTCAGCATTCCTGGGCTGCCATCATCTGTCTCAGGGTCTCAATGTGCCTCAAGTTTTGTTTCCTGTTTAACTCTGCCCTGCATCTAACACCTCGTGAGACCCGGTGCAGCTTTGCTGTTAGAGAATGGTTACTATCTGAAGATGATGGGTGCCCTTACCATGCACCCCCAGGGGAGATGTCAAGCTGGAGAGGTAAGGATTGGTTTCATGGAAAAAACCCACGCAGGCACAAACACCAGAAACTGGTATTTAAACCCCAGATTCATAAGGGATCCCATGTTTTCACTAGCTGGCCTTGTCTGTTGCACGTCATCAGCAAACATATGTTCACCATGGAAGCAGCCCCGAGCCCATCTGAATCAGTTGCTATTTCTGTAAGAAGTGGGAGGGGAGGAGAAAGGGAGGGGAGACTGTTGCAAGGCAGGCCTGTGAGGTGCTATAAATAGTTGCCATAGAAAGCTCTGGGTTCTCATTTGCATGAAGGATACCAGGAAGGCCAACGTGGTTCTCTGAGCAGATGCAGCTCTTAATCTACCCTCAGGGCACTGCCAGGTACTGGGTGGGTTCTAGGGGAAGAGAGACTTGGTTTGAATTCCAGATTTGCAACACACTCTTGTGCGCCTTTGGGAACAGAAATTGCTTCCATCGTCCAGTTTCAGCTCTCCCACTCTGACCACCGTCTTCTACCTTTCCAATACCCCACCTCCATCAACACTTCAACTCCATCACCACTTTGACTCCCATCAGGACCTCAGGTTCATTGATCTACTAGTGTTTCACCATCCCTCACCAGCTTCATGACTTTTTCTCACTCATTGCCCACCTTAAAATTCCATGGTCATTCAGTCATTATTCCCTTGCAAATATCCTTCATTTCCTTGTTCCTCTATTGCTTTGACATACTTGTTGGGATAAACCAAAAATGTAGTTATATTCTCTTCTTTGCCTTCTCCACACCTGCAGCTATGGGCTTTCTAGGTAGTTCAGTGATAAAGCCAATGCAGGAAATCCACGTTCAGTTGCTGGGTTGCGAAGATCCTCTGGAGAAGGGAATGGCAATCCATCCAGTATTCTTGCCTGGGAAATCCCACAGACAGAGAAGATTGGTAGGCTACAGTCCATGGGGATGCAGAGAGTCAGACACAACTTAGTAACCACACACACCTTCAACTGGACCATTTTCCCTGGCCCATTCATGGTCTACTTTCCTAAGTAGCTTGTGCCTTTTTTTTTTTTTTTGCTCTCTTCAAATCTCTTAACCCACCTTTTATCTCAGTTTCTGGCTTCCTTTCTACCTTTTTGAGAAAATTAAGGAATCAGAAGAAAAGTGCCACAAACTCCCACCTCCACACCCACCTATCTTCCTATATCTGATTTCTGTTACAATGGACAAAATCTCTCCATTCTCAGTTAAGGAAATTCCAGCATGCTGCTATACCATCTTATTGTTTTGACCTCCCACTTTCCTCTATAGGTATAGCTCCATTTATCTCTTAACCTTTACACAAAATTCTTTAAGATACTGGCCTGGGCAATAGTCACTATTTCCAAAATTTTTTTCATTCTTTCTTTTACTCACTTTAATCAAGTTTTTGTTCCAATGAAAGCACTCTTATTAAGGCCACTGGCAATTCCCATGCTGCTAAATGCAGTAGTAGGCCTTCAGCAGACATTTACAGACTGAATGAATGAAACATCCTAAGCCTCATTTTCTTCATATGTAAAATGAGATAATAACACATACTTTTGTGGTATTGTTATGAGGATTAATCAACATTCTATAAGCAAAAGATTTAGCAAAGTATGTGCTAAGTTAAATATTGAGCAAAGGAATTTTGCTACATTTGGAGAGAAAATATTTACGTAAAAAGCCTGTGAAGAGTCCCTCAATACTGAACCTATAAGGAAAGATGTTGATCATACAAGCTAGCCACCTCTGGCCCAGATGGTAAGGTTTCTTCCAGTTCCGGCAAAGAGGACAGATTTCATTTTTATAACTTGGATATTAAATGTTTCATTGATATACTGAAAGATGAGAATTTATATATTGTTTTTTAATGAGATGGTAGGACTTCTTTCCAGAGAGGACAAAGTTAAGATCTGGGTAAAAGAGATATCAGTACATTGAGTTTGTTCAAATAATGCATATCAGAATATAAAGAATATGTGTGAAACCATCAGAGAATTAGTGACTTCTGAGAGAGAGAGAGAGGAAGAAAGAGAGAGAGGTGGGAAAAAAGGGAGTGAGGGAGGCAATAAAATGAAGTGGCTAAGAACTGAGCTATAGCTGGTTGGAAACACTGAAAAGATGGTCTGGCCAAGCCACAGATAAACAGGTGAGCCATGGAAAGGATTCTAGGGGATGCAGCATTTCTCTGTAAGACTCCCATCATATCTTTTTGGAGGCAATATACATTTCTGAAAACTTTGAGGGCAATTTGGCAATGTATGTTTTAAAAGTTTGAGCAAAACTGTCTTTTGATCTAGTCACTCCATGTGTAGAAACTTATGGTAAAGAATGCCGACAAAAGTCTGTATAGTCAAAGCTATGGTTTTTCCAGTGGTCATGTATGGATGTGAGAGTTGGACTATAAAGAAAGCTGAGCGCTGAAGAACTGATGCTTTTGAACTGTGGTGCTGGAGAAGACTCTTTAGAGTCCCTTGGATTGCAAGGAGATCTAACCAGTTAATCCTAAAGGAAATCAGTCCTCAATATTCACTGGAAGGACTGATGCTGGAGCTGAAGCTCCCATATTTTGGCCACCCGATGTGAAGAACTGACTCATTGGAAAAGAACTTGATTCTGGTGAAGACTGAAGACAGGAGAAGGGAATGACAGAGAGTGAGATGGTTGGATGGCATCACTGACTTCAAGGACATGAGTTTGAGCAAGCTCTGGGAGTTGGTGATGGACAGGGAAGTCTGGCGTGCTACAGTCCATGGGGTCATGAAGAGTTGGACACGACTGAGTGATTGAATTAACTGATGCTAAAAAATATTAATGGATGTGCATAGAGATTTAGTTACAAGACAGTTCCCTGTAACATAAGTGCATCGTATATTAGAAATTGGTTAATAAATTGTATAATGTATCTATATAATGGCATTCAGTGCAACCATTACAGAATATACCAGAAATTATATTCTTATGTTGAAATATGTTCACAATATACTAATATTGTGAAGTTAAAAATCAGGTTATAAAATAACATATAAAGAACAATTTATATTTTTGTAACTGTATAGGGAGCAAAATTTGAAAGAATGTACAGCTAAATATTAATAGTTGTGGAACGGCGATGAGTTTCATTTTCTTCTTTTTATTATGTTTTACAATTTTTCTACAAGTATGCATTATTTACATAATAAAAGTTAAATGCAGGGATGTCCCTGGTGGTCCAAGGGCTAAGACTTCTCACTCCCAATGCAGGGAGCCCAGGTTAGACCTCTAGACAGGGACCTAGATCTCATATGCTGCAAATAAGACCCGGCACAACCAAATAAATAAATTATATATATATATATACACATATATATGTATATGTATATATATATATATATTTTTTTTTTTTAATTAGGGGACTTCCCTACTGGTCCAATGGTAAAGAATCTTCCTTGCAGTGCAGGGGCCGCAGGTTCCAACCCTAGTCAGGGAACTAAGATCCCACATGCCACGGAGTAACTAAGCCTGCATGCTGCAACTACGAAGACTGCACACTCTGGAGCTGACATGTCAAAACCCAAGGCAGATAAACAAGTAAATATTTTTTAAATTTAAATACAGAAAGCAAAGTTATTCCACCATTTAGTTTAGAATCCACCATTTTTCCCCTTTCTCTTGGTCCATAGTGACCATATTCAAATACAATCTGGAAATAGTGATACACACATTAATAAATGTACAGCAGGAGGTAAGATATTTGAGAAGAATATCTCTCCACTCATTCATTAAATATTTATAAGTATGACCCGTGGCCTGGACACTGTACCATTATCCAGCCAAGTATGGAGTGATGTGTACTCCCCTGCTCCAGGGAATTTTTCATCCACTGGATAAAACAGATGTAAGGTAACTATTTATATAAGTACAAGGATGGTTACAGAAGTTCAAAATGGGAAGGAAATCCAAAAAAGAGGGGATATATGTAAATGTATAGCTGATTCACTTTGCTGTACAGCAGAAAATACAACATTTGTAAAGCAACTATACTCCAATAAAAACTAAAAAAACAAAAATAACTTCGGGTGTGATGGGAGCACGCAGTCTTGAATCCAGTCTAGGTGCAGGCAAAAGGCTCCTCTGGGTGAGTAATACTGAAGGTAAAACCTGAGGCTTAGTAAACTTGGCCACACATAGAAGAGGGAAGAGAATTAAGGGCAGAGGGAGAGAAGAAAGGTCTCAGCAGAGAAGCGAACATGCACAAAAGGCCCCTGAGTCAACAACAAAATACCACGTTTGAGAGGATGAAAGAGCATGAGGGCCCTGAGAACCCTTGGGGGATGGAGAGAGACAGGTGTGCCTCTGGGCAGAAAGTTCCTGGAGCTTTAGCACTAGAACCAGAGTGCTTGATGGGACTGCTGGCCATGCCCAGGTGAAAGGAATGGATGAGCCACATCTAAACCAGATGGACCCTGCAGAGTTTCAGAGAGCATTGGCCCTAATGTTCTTTAATACCACACCTGCATGACCTCACTTCACTTTGCCCACCATTCTCCGAGGTGAGTCCTCTTACCACCTCAATTTTACATATGAAGAAAAAAATGCTTGGAGAGGTTAAGTGTCCCAAATTAAAAGACAAGTGCATAACAGAAGGGAGTTCAAACCCAAGAAAGTCCATATTGGCCCCGAAATGAGTGGAGTGAGGGAAAGGAAATTTAGAAAGGGACATGTACCATCAGTCTCTAGAGGCAGATGTGCAAGGGAAATTCCATTTCTTTTATTCCTTGCACAAAGTTTGAAGTCTTTGGTTTAATAAGCTGGTAAGAAACTTGAACTCAGCCTTCTCAAAGTTTCCTGCTCTTGCTGGGGCTGTGGTCTGGCTGTGGGATTTCAGGCAGAACCATGGTTCTGGGGCATCCCCTCTTTGTGGTCACCCATCTGTGGTGCCTGCTACTGAGTCCTCTCCCCTGGGCCTCCTCAGTTCCCAGACATGGGGTACAGGAGCCCTTCGTGAGGCTGGGAGTCTCAAGCCTGGGACTTGGTTTTCCTGGTGCCACATGCTGAGGTCCTGACCCAACCTATAGAGGCTGCAAGGACCCACAGCCCTCCCTTACCTCCCGATCCCTTGCACTTCTAGGCTGAGGGGCTCCCTCCTCCATGCCGTCCTCAGAGACCCTGGACCCTGGCTCCTGGACTCTGGCCTGCTTAGTGGATTATGCCTTTGGAATGAAATCTATAAAGAAAAATTCCTCGACAGACAGGTCAGAGGCAACTTGATGACCAAGTGATTCTCAGGAAGTCACTTCACATCCTTGGGATGATTTCCTTCTCAGAAGCCCTTCTGTGGGTTTCCTCTGAGCCCTCTGAGCACAACCCCTATGTGGACCTGCACCCTGACCTTCAGGTCCCATTGTCTTTCCTGGTTTCAGATCCATTGGAAGGAACACACTGGCACAGAGCTTGGCCTGTTTTCTGCCTACCTGATCTCCATTGTGAGTGTCTCTGAGAAATTGCCAGTGTGCTTTGGCTCCACATTGCTCTACTTCTGGTCTCTAGAGTTATAATGACCTTGCTGACTCAATTATGAACCAGGAGTCAGGAGTCCTGGTTCTAGCTGTGTGACCTTATACAAGTTACTTCATGTCTGATTTTACTCTCAGTGTTTGCAAAATGATCTGGCTGGATGACTGTTGATGATTCAACAAAGGCCCTCTGGTACTGCATGAACCTGAGGGGCCAGGAAGATTGAGAGAGGCTAGAAGAGAAGCTGGCATGGGAATTGGTTGAAGATGTGAGTAGCTGGCCTTGGTTAAGGTACAGTGGGGGCAAGTTAAAGAAGATTCCCAGAGGAGGAAGACACAGGTCTTTAAACATGTACAGGAGGTTTTGAGAGATGAACGAGGCAGGCATTTAGGAAGCAGGAATGACCTGTGAGTGTCCGTGTGGCAGAAGCCAAGGCTAGTGTAATCAAGGAGAAGACACAGAATGTGAGTCTGGAGTGTGAGCGAGATTGGTGAGGGGCTATGTGTGACTAAGGAGCTGGGACTGTGTTCTAAGGACAAGCAGAATTGTGGAAGGCTTTCAGTTAAAGAACTAGTAGATTCAGATGTTTAGAAAGTTCACCCTGATAGCAGTGTTGAGGATACTAGGGAGGGCCAGGCAGGAAACAGGGAGACCAGTGAGAAGGTGCCTTTATAATCCCAAGAAATAGTGAGATGTGAGAGGGGGAGGTTAGAGGATAATTCAATGTGGAAAGTGTAGACAGAGTGGTCCACACTCAGTGACTGACTGACCGAATCCAGGAAGCAGGGATGCCTGGCGTGGACAACTGGGTAGGGGGAGATCAGGGGGAAAGGCAGGCTTGGATGGGAAAATCATGGATTCCACATGGGTCATGTACAGTTTGAGTTGCTATTCACATGCTAAAGGGAATTTTCCAACAGGCAGTTAGGTATAACATTTCTAATGCTCAGGAAGTAGGTCTGGGTGAAAGATGTGTTTGAGAGCTATTGCTTATTAGCACTCACTGAAATCATGGGTGTAGATGGGACCATCAGTGAGGAAATGTAGGGTGAAAGGGGAAAAGAGGACCAAGGCTGGAAGTTAGGGCACCAGCGTTTAACACACACATGGAAAAAGAGGAAGCAGCATTAGAGAAACCAGAAACAACAACCAGAGAAAGGAAAGACAAAAACCGAGTTGTTTTTCTATTTCATATCTTCCTTTCTCACAGGTGAAGGACCGGGTGGAACATCACATTTGGTCATTTGGGAAGAAGAACCTCTTTGACTATATCCAGGTAGAAATGGAGCAGGTGGGAGGTGACATGTGAAAGTGGAGGTGGAGATTAGGGAATGGTTCCCAGTGTGAATTGGGAAGTAAAGGGAAAATACTATGCAATTCCTTACCCTACTACAAAGAGATATATGCGACACTTCATACCTAGACCTGGACTGAAACGTCTGCCATTTAGCATGTGACATAGGTGAAATCATCATTAATCCCGGGGACACGAAATCATCTCCTTTTAGCAGACTTACCTTGAGGCCATTTCAAATATAGGTCTGGAAGGGAAAACGTTGGAATTATCCAGATATTTTCTGGCTTAGTAGAGTCAGAAGCAAAGTATTTTTAGTGATGAGCCAGAGAGCACCACAAACACGCCAGCCTCCAGGCGGGGTGCACGCTCAGCTCTGCCCCACATACATGCCAGGGGCACTGGCGGCATCCCAGCTGCAGAGAAGGGTGGCATTTACTTGAGCTTTTGTTTCTGTGCTTTGCAGTCTAGAGGTTCAAGGAGTACTAGGCTAAGTCCCTGTGCCCATCTGGCAGAGGCTGTGGGCAGCTGGCAACACTCAGCACACAGTAGGTGTTCCATACATCTGACAAGATGAAGGGAAAGATGAGGGCATGTTTGGCCCCACTCACTGGATAAGTTCGGCCTCACTAGGATGTTTGATGATATACAGTCTCCAGTCAGAGAGCATGGAGGAAAAGAGAATGGTGGGAATGTGGAGTATCTCTGTTTTCCACAGCCCAGGTAGGAGCGGGACCAAGCAGGACGGTGTCAGGATGGCAGGACATTAGATGCACTTTGCTTTAGCACCTCCTTAGAAAGCAATGTGTCTGGACAGGCCCAGGTGGAGTAAATGTGTTCTCAATTCTCATTCAGTGGCTCCAGACCAATTGCATGATGGTGTTTGGCTGGGAGTGATTTTCAGAAAAGCATAATGGACATCATCTATATACCTGAAGCTTACTAAAATGTTGGTTTTTTTTTTTTTTTTTTTTTTTTTTNTCATTCGGTGAATCGCGTCCCCAATTATGCTCGTATGCAGGGAAGGAGAGGAGGCTGGCATGTTTCCTGCTGTCTTCACTCCTTCTGGGAACTCTTACAAAACCACCCGTCCAGTCTTTTTTTGTTTTTTTTTTTTTTTTTTTTTTTTGCTGCTGCTGGAATTTGAGCATCTTCATTTGGTAACACTGCTTATCCTATCCTTCTCACATCTTGGCTGAAGCCTGACTTCAGAATAAGAGAGCACATGCATTCACCACTGATTGGCTGGGTGATCTCAAACAGGGTACTTAATCCCTCTGAGCCTCTGTGTCTTGAGCTGAAAAAGTAGAGAGAAGCCACCACTGGTTGACAGAATTACTGTGGAGATAAATGAGAGCGTGAGAAATACCTAAGCAGAGTTTTGGTCACAGAGTGCGCTCCCGACGAGGGATGGTTCCTCTGGCTGAACAAATAACAGAGAAATTAATGATTGCTTCTCATGCTTTCAAATTGCTGCAGTATGCACACGCACGTGTGCACAGGGCTTCGGACGCAAGAGGGCACAACTCACTCTGTCTGCGGGGGTGGAAGAGCCTCAGGCTGGAGGTGACAAATGAGCAGAGAAACTGATGGGTCAGCAGAGGTGGGGCAAGAGGAAAGAAGCAGAAAGCACTTTTAGGCAAAGGGAGCATCACCCAGAACAGGCAGGCAACTCAAAAGTACTTTACAGACTTTGGATGGAAAGGGACGTTTCACGTGACTGAGATAAAAGTGGACAGTGGGTGGTGAGGCTGGGAAGGGTGGCGAGACCTCCCGGGATGTGGGGCCGGATCCTGAGCTGGCCGCTGGCCTGGCCAGGCCTGTGTTCAGAGAGGGAACTGGCAGATGCAGAGGATGGAGTGGGGAGAGGCTGGAGGCTGGGAGATTTATTACAATTATTTAATTTTGTCACCAGCAGCAACAGTTTCTTTTTGTGGAGCACCTGTAATCTTTTAGGCAGAGCATTCACACAGCTTTCCTGTTTTATCCCTGACCCCTGGCTCTATGTGATAGACACATTTATTCCCAACTACCATTGAGAAAGCTGAGATGCAAAGAGGTTAAGGAACTTGCCAGGTCACATGATGAGTAATTTCTGCAGCTGGAATTCCACCTCAGCTGTGTGTCCAACTCCAAGGCCTGTACCATCCTGCTGCCCCTGGTCAATGAACAGGTGGAGAAGCAAGTCCTACCCTTGAGACCCAGGTCAGTGGTGGGGCCTCTGCTGCCCTTTGAGAGCTCTGACGACAAGGGCCTTCCTGCCTGATCCTCAGCCACACTCTTGGCTATGGGGACCTGCCCACCTGGGGTGGCCTTGCCACCTCACTCTCTACCCATTCCATAAACACACACATACACACACATTCACAGTATTTTGACCTGAGATACTGTTTTTGCTTAAACTACATCCTAATTTGGCCCCACTTCTTGGATGCTATGCTTCTGCTGAATCTTCCCTCGGTGTCTGCTGTTTGGAATGTCCCCTTCTACCTGCTCCAGCCTAGTAAAGACCCAGATTTTTGGTCCTCAGCCCTCTTAGTCTGACTGTCCTGAAATAATGTTCAGGCTATACCCATTCCAGTTCCAAGATGTGAAACAATTGTGTGTTTAGTTCACCTCAAGTTTAAAGGAGAGGTCACAAAACTGAGAGTCAGAACATCTTGGTCCAAATGTCAGCTCTGCCACTTCCTAGCAGCGTACCTTAAGCAGTTTCCAGAATTCCCATGAATGTACTAAATAGAGCAAGCAACAGAAACCTAGCCTTGTGTATGTAAACAAAAGAACAGAATTCATGGGAAGGACACAAATCGCTCACAGAAGCAAGTAGTCAAATCAGCTGGCCTTGGGAAGGACAGGATGCAAGAGCCCTCTGGGGGTCGCAGAAGCAGTGACCTACGGGCTCTCCTGGGCTGGCCAATAGGGCCTGTTTCCTATGTTGTGATGATCATCTGGATTCTGGCCTCCAGGGGACTGCCTGCCTTGGGGCAGTTGCCCAGGTTCCTTGATGTCATTATGACTGACAAACACTAGAATCATAAGGCAGGAAGCAGGAATATTTTCCCTGAGGAACAGCAGAACACTACTGCCAGCACAAGAAGGAAAGAAATCTGAGCATGCGTGAACAATCACCATCCTCTACTCTGAGATTCAGCTGCCATGTAAAAAGGGCCATGGTGTGATGTGGGAATGTTGTACGTGTTCAAAAGATTGCTGTTTTCAGGATCACATCAACTGAGAATAATTCTTCCAACTGCAAGACAATATACAATGTAGAGGCTGATTTTTTTCTTACACATTAAAAAACAGAGATAGATTCTAAGGCACTCTCATCTTAAAGTATTAAAGGACACTGTACTCCCTTCCCCTCCTTGAAGTTAATTAAAAGCTACAAAAAAGAATGAAATACAGAGAAATCACCATCCTTGAAAAAATTAGAGAAAAAACACCTGTAGGTCCCCAAACAAAAACACTCAAGAAAAATATAGTTTTTCAAGCAAAAACATATCTTTACAGATAGTGGGCAGAATGCCAAGTTCTCAAATGGTAGTTGGTACAGAGGTTCATCCAATGATGGCTGGCACACATTTTCGATGCCTGTGAGTGTGAAAGGGCCCCAGAAGCATCCCTGACTCCATTCCCTATTTCAGGACAGCAGAAGAGACAGGGAAAGATGTACTACAGATGTGTAACCTCTTAAAGACACCTACTGGAAGGGTGGCAGGCAGAGGAGAGAGAGAAAGCAGCAACAGCAGGTTTGTTCTAGTGGTTATCCAGACATATCACCCGTTACACAGAAGGCTTCATTGTAAATGCATCATCCTTATCTTAATGTTACCCTAGAGGAACAGCGCCCAAAGCTGAATACATGCACCCTAGGCAGAGGAGGCAGCATATTAAGAAAGAAGGCATTGTGAAACAATGCACCCAAATTGCAGTCACCAACCAGCCCATTCCTCTGCTTTCTGCCCCTTTCAGCACCATTCTATAGTAAATGGCTCTCCCAGATGGATTGGTGCCCTTCAGTAATGAATAATTATCAGAAACAATCCAGCATGAGATCTATACTTAGGTAATAACCAAAGAGAGAGAAGGGGAGAATGAAAAAGCAGATCAAATAAAAATATAGATGAAGAACAAATTTCCAAATATTCCACCAAATGAGAAAAATTCAAGCATGTACTTTTCCATGGGCATCAACTAAATAAACATAGGTTCTTAAAAAAAAACAAAACAGAAAGAGGTAAAAAAGAATAAGTAAGTATGAGAAATCCCTTCATGGATCACAGTCTTGTCATAGCAAAGGAGCTTGTGTAACTCAATGTGACTATAAGCCATGCATGCAGGACCACTCCAAACAGACAGATCATAGTGAAGCATTCTGATAAAATTCCATTGAAGGAGGGAATGGCAAACCACTCTGGTAATCCTGCTGCAAGAACCCATGAAAAGTATGAAAAGGCAAAAAGATATGACACCAGTAAAAGATGCTTCTTCCTTGGAAAGAAAGCTATGACAAACCTAGACAGCATATTAAAAAGCAGAGACATCATTTTGCCAACAAAATTTCNACACTGGAGTGGGTTGCCATTTCCTTCTCCAGTGCATGAAAGTGAAAAGTGAAAGTGAAGTTGCTCAGTCGTGTCTGACTCTTCGCGACCCCATGGACTGCAGCCTACCAGGTTCCTCCGTCCGTGGGATTTTCCAGGCATGAATACTGCAGTCGACACCATGGACTGCAGCCTACCCGGCTCCTCCATCCATGGGATTTTCCAGGCAAAAGTACTGGAGTGGGGTGCCACTGCCTTCTCCAAAATTTGGGATTGCAAAAAACATAGCCATTCCCTCTCTCAAATATTTCCTGTCTTCTACCCTCTCGTCTTGGGTTTGTTTTAGAACAAAATAGAGAGAATGTGGAGGAAAGTATAGAGCTGTATGAATAGCAAAATAGGTTCTGTCATCCTTTTTGAAGTATGGTTTTCCTTTCATCTCAATTCTTGGTCTTCAAATGTTTCTCCAAGTTACTAAGCTCTTCTACAATGTAGTTCCCAGAACTGCCTTGAACAGAACAGCCTTGAAAAAGACTTCCAACCCACCTGAAGGATAATCATTGCCCCACTGTTTTTAGTCTATGCTTGCAATAGCATTTTGGCACTTGTAAAGGCATTTATGTAGCCCATTTTAGGTCAACCTTTTCTAATGTATATCCATAGAACTAAGGTCTAAATTAAAAAAAAAAATCTGGTTACACAGTCAGAATAATTTGACATTTTTTTCATAATTTTTCAGAGACCATAACCTGTGATGTGAAGTACTTAATCTGTGTGGTTACTCAGTATTTGGTACTCTGTTATGTTACACTTTTATTCCAGAGTCTTGAGATCCTTTAAAATTGCCAGGTTCTCTCTTAAAATCCTATCACTAGTATAGCTTTGATTATCACTTATCAATACATCTATCCTACGATTTTATAAATCTTTTATTCTCTCTCAAATTTGTTCTCTGAGTCTAGACAAACATGAAATGAGTCATGTAANCTTCTGAATGGGAGAAAACAATAGCAAATGAAGCAACTGACAAACAACTAATCTCAAAAATATACAAGCTTGCTTCTTAAATGCAGATAGTAACACTACCTGGAGGGGTGTTATAGGAATTGCAGGTGCTACTTATTGGATGTTTACAATGTGCAAAGCACTCTGCAAGAGTTTAATAAGCATCTCAGTGAATTCTCACAGCAAATATGTGAGTGCGGAATCATCTTCTCCCCAGTTCACAGATAAAGGGATTGCAGCCCTGAGGCAGAAGGTACTCGCCTGGTGTCTCCCAGTCAGCAAGGACAAAGGTGATGCACATGAAAGTTCTTGGCCGTCATTCAGTGGGTGCTGAGCCAATGTCAGCCTTGTCCTGTTTTCTTAAAAACCTGAAATATTACCTTTTCAATGATTGAAAGACCGAGTTCTAATCTTCCCTATTTTTCCCTCATGAGCAATTCAAACCAGTAACTCTGATTCAGGAGTATTTAATCCCCACTCAAGTCGCTAATGGTTTTGAAGTTTCTATTATAAGAGCTCTATTATAGATATATTTATTGAAAGCCATTTTACACTCTTTTGGAAACAGGTTATAAATCCAGGGTCCTTAGATGAGTAACTAACTGCAAGATGACTCCAGCCCTGAGTATAAAATAAGTCATTTTTTAAAAAATTCAAACATATTAGAATTGCTGAATCCAAATAAGGACTGCCCTTTATTTTTATTTTTTAAAATTTTACTTTATTTTACTTTACAATACTGTATTGGTTTTGCCATTTTAATATAAATTTATTAATTTTAATTGCACGTTAATTACTTTACAATATTGTATCAGTTTTGCCATACATCAACATCAATCCACCACAGATATACACGTGTTCCCCATCCTGAACCCCCTTCCCACCTCCCTCCCCATACCATCCCTCTGGGCATACACACTGAGGAAACCAGAATTGAAAGAGACACGTGTACCCCAATGTTCATCACAGGACTGTCCTTTAAAAGGGAAACGTCCAGAGGCTAAAGATGTAATTCAGTGATAAATAATTAAAAATGTTAAAATGACTCCTCTTTGGGAATTGCCTTTAATATCTATGGCATAATTTTCACATCCCCCAAATAACAGCAAATTCATGTTGGAAGTAGGGGGTTTAATTTTTAGAAACATAGCAGTCGTTCAGAACTAAAACTCTAGACAGAGAAGAGTGATTAAACTTAGAAAAGTAGACTTTGGTCTAAAGCCAAATGACTACGTAAAATATGTCACAAGGAGTCGGACACGACTGAGTGACTTCACTTTCACTTTTCACTTTCATGCATTGGAGAAGGAAATGGCAACCCACTCCAGTGTTCTTGCCTGGAGAATTCCCGGGATAGCGGAGCCTGGTGGGCTTCTGTCTCTGGGGTCGCACAGAGTCGGACGCGACTGAAGCGACTTAGCAGCAGCAGCAGCAAGCTTTCTTATGAAGGTTATGAATCAGCTGTAAAGACTTTGTCAAATCCTAATCAGCAGACAGATGCTTTAGAGGAATTTGCCGATAAAGCCACTGAGAAGAAGATGGTCACTTGCAAAGGTGGGGACCGCCCTTCCGGCTGCAATGATGACTGGAGGTGGAAGGGTCCCAGTGAGGGAGGTCAGGGGGGGCTCACGTGACTGACATGAGAAGATGGGCTCAACGTAGCCAGAAAGCATTTGAATTAGGCATCTCAGACAAGGGAACATGGAGAGGATGATGCTAAGTCATCAGACCCCTGCTTCCTCACTTAGTACAGATGAGATTGCTGTGAAGAGAAATATCAGGAACTTTCATTTAAAGGGCCAAGCTTGAGTGAAAGATGTGAAAGAGGAAGGAAGTTCAACCTTGAGGCTGAAAGTGCAAAGATAGGAAGAAGAATCTCAGGCTAATCTCAGGAGTCACTGCACCTGAGCTAAGTGTCACAGAACTTTCGCATATCAGGAGTCCGAGACACTGCGTTTATCATGCCCAGACCTAGTTGAGCAGTAATCTTCATCGTTCAAAGGACTCTTACGTTCCTGTTTCAGTGAACCCTAAATACCCTTGTGAAATGGATGGGGTGGGTAATGTTATGAAGCTCACTTGATAGTAAAAAGGATGAGACTTAGATAAATTAGTTAACTAATCCTTCAGAGTCACTCAACTTATAACTAAACTGTTACCAGGACCTTGATCTGCTCTCCTCAACTTCTGAATTTAAGTAACTTTCTCTTCTCTTTATTGATAAAGACACAAATTTTGAGTTATTTTCTATAAAGAAATGATCATAGTGACTTTAGCAGTCTTAATTAGCATCTCAGAAATTATATTTAAAAATTGCTTCAAAAATTAAGGAAGCCTCTCTCTGACACCTTGTGTCTGAAAATCTAGGAAAACATGCACAACAAAACATTAAATTGTGTGTCACCCTCTTCCTTTTGAATGAAGCAAAAAGATCACAAATAACATTCCTGGTGATTATAATCTGTACCACCTTTTCTAAAATACAATCTTCAATAAGCAGTCAGCGAGTCTTCCTAAAATGTACCCTATGGCAGAGATCCCATGAGTCACACTTGTCAGTCCAATCTAGCTAATTACCCACAAGATGCAGAGCTCAAGGTCATGCTCAAGCTCTCCCAGCTGCCTTCCGGCTCACCTCGCAGCCATCCAAACAAGAGCCCAGTATTTGAGCTCCGGCAGCCTTGGTGCTCAAAGCAAGTCCTTTTACTCCTAAACCTGAATTTGAGCCAAATTCCTAAAAAATGCAAGGAAAGTTTCAAGTGTGTACTCCTCAAGAAAGAGATTTCTCACTAATTTTTTTATCCTCAACATCAGTGTGATATCTGCAACAAAGGTGGTATTTAGGAAGAACCTGAAGTAGATGAAGGGGAACAAAGGGGGGAAAGATGAAAGCAAGGATAGAGGTAGGGAAGGAAAGGCAAAAGGAAGGAGCAGGAGGAGAGTGAGCCAGAGAGTGAGCAGGAGAAGGGAAACCTACGTCCTGCAACAAGTGCAACTGGGTCAGTTCAGCAGTCCATGTTCCTGGACTTTGTGGCAAGGCAAAGAAGTAGCTGCGTCAGCTCCAGCCTATTTGCCAGTTTTCAGCCCTCAAGGATTTTTAATGAAAAACAGTTATACAAACACGTGGCCTGTGTTCACAAACACAGCCGAGGAACAAAGAAAAATGAAGACGGGGAGCTGGTTCTACCCAAGAGACATTTCACCAGGAATTCTTGGCTTACTTTCTCTCTGTGAGCTATGCCCACCGCAGGAGACATCATCATGGCAAAACAGAGATCCAAAAAAAGGGGAAACCCACCAGGCCTTGTGGAGTCTGGTTTCCAGTTGCACTCTTTTGGGGGCATGTTTACTGAGGAGATGGTGGAGGTCCTTATTCTTCCAGGGACAAGCATATCTTCTCTCTAAGTCTTTCTGCCAATCTGCCCCCATGACTATGCTGATGCTGTCATCTGGAGCTAAATAGATCCCAGGAGATACTTTCTCTGCTATGGCTTACGCAGACTTTTTTGCCTCACACGTTCATTTTGCAATTATTTCTTGATTGTTTGCCATCCATCAGGCACTGTGCATTATTACTCATCCCTTCCTGTGCAACAGCATCATGGGGGAAAGCAGAAGTCTGTGGCTGTGAGTGATGCCTCCCAGTGGCCTTTTGCTCATTTAGAATCTCCTTGGACTTCTCCCCAGGTACCTGTGGAGGGCAGCAGAACCCTGGAACCCACTGGAAACAAGTTCTACAATGGCTCCTAATAGCTAATATGCAAAGTCAAAAGTCCTCCCTGGCTTTCAGGATTTATGTCATCCAGCAGCACAAGCCTAGCCCCTCCCTTGCTGGACAGGAGTGCAAATTCCCTGTTAGTCTTCTGGACTTTCTTTTCATGTCAAGTTCACTGATATCCCATATGGTGGCTTTGTAAGAATTTAGAAACAAGTATTCCTTCCTGAAGACTTTTTTTTCCATCTGATGCAAGATTGATCAGAATAGATAATTTTGCTAGAACAAAACATTTAACTCTTATCTTCCAGAAAATCTCATAATAATATACACATGCCCTCCACCATGTGAATGTGCCTTTTCAGATTTTGTGTCTTTGTGTATATGTGACAGTGCACAGTGGTACTATGTGTTGCCTTTCAGTTGAGTGGCTCCATTTCTCATTCTTTCCATACAATTTCTCTGATTCACATCGCAAGTCTTCCACAACTATTTCCCTAATTGCTTATTCACACATTCCACAATTATTACTAGGCCCTGGGAATACAGCTGTAAACATGATGGGTGAGGTCTCTGCTCTCATAGGAAGGGACTATACACAAATATTTGTGAACAAATAATTACAGAGAGGGAAAGGGCAAAAAAGAAGATAAGTGTGATGGGCTTGCATGCAATAGGGGGACTTCATAGGAGGGTTCAGAAAGCTCATTCTGAACAGCTGTTACTTGAATAATGAGAAGTCAGTCATGCAAGGATTTAGGGATGAATATTCCCTGGTGGCTCAGGGTACACAGGAGACGTGGATTTGATCCCTGAGTCAGGAATGTCCCCTGGAGGAGGGCATGGCAACCCACTCCAATATTCTTGCCTGGAAAATCCCATGGACAGAGGAGCCTGGCAGGTTTTAGTCCTGGGGGCTGCAAATTGTCAGACATGACTGAGCAATTGAGCATGAGCATCCCAGTTAAAAGAAAGAGCTGTGGGGCAGGACTGTGTTTGGCAAGTTCAGGGGCCAGAAAGGATGACCACTATAGGGAGAGTGGTAGAAGTGATAGGAAATAAAGCCAAGAGGTAGGCAGGGCCTAGAGCATATGAGGTTTCAAAGCTGTATGAAGGAGTTTGGATTTTATTCTAGGATTTAAACAGAAGTTAAACAAAGTAATATCATCTGATTTAACTGTTTTAGAAATCCTTCTGTCCTGTGGAAAATGAATTGTAGGAGCTAGAATGGATCAGGAAAACTAGCTAGGTGTGGAGAAGTCTGTCTAATGTATAAGGATTCTTTCTGACTCTGCCTCACCACTGGTCCTCACCATGCATATCGTTCTGTGTTCCTAGCTGCAAATGACAGGCTCCATTTCAAGCTGAAAGGGGATTAATTTTAGATTTTAAGTAATTCCCAGAATTTAGAGAGAGGCTGAAGAAGCAGTCTTGAGATAAAGCTGTCTCAAATCATACAGGAGGACCAACTTGGGAAGGGTACTGTGCTAACTGCTTTGCTGAACTCTGAAAGCTGGAGCTCAACTAACCTGTAGCCTCCGGCAGTGAGGCCACTCCTGTGTCAAGACAGCCATGGGACATTGGTGTCCTTGCTGTCTCTACTGCACAGGTAGGGGCCCAGTGGTTAGAGGTGGGAACTGGGCTCCACCAGGAACTAAGGTGGAGCAGGCAGTTTCTTCCCAAGACTTTAGAAGGCGTGGGAGTCAGAGGTGGGAGGTCAGCCAGAGCTTGTGTAAGCAAGCATAAGTCCATATACCATGAATATCAAGGCTGCATGCCAAGACCAAGGAAACCAGAGGTATGGGACAAGTCTGTGTTCATAATCCTAGGTGGTTGGGCTGAGAATGTGACATCCAATTGACAGGACAAGGCAAGCTAAAACACTGCCACAGCCACATTCTGGACTGGAATAGCCTCTTCTTTACAGATTTTCTGCCAGTGGCTGCACAGTTCATTTTTTACTATTTATTTATCTGGCTGCATTGGGTCTTAGCTGCAGCATGTGGCTTCTTCAGTCTTCGGTGCAGCATATGGGTTCTTCTTCTTTTATTATTATTTTTTTAAGTTGTTACATGCAGGATCTTTTTAAAAAATTGCAGTATGCAAACTCCTAGGTGTGGCATATAGGATCTAGTTCCTTGACCAAGGATCAAACCCAGGTCACCTGCATTGAGAGTGCAGAGTTTTAGCCACTGGACCACTAGGAAAGTCCCGCCTCACACAGTTCTTACTCCCTTCATTCCAATGCAAATATTCTTCAGCCTCACCAGGATCTTCTATGTTGATATGACTCTACTTTCTCCCATTTTGTTTCCTATTCAACACAGACCCTTAGACCACCAGTCTTTACTCATTTACCCACGTTTTCTTTGAAACCTTCATCTCTGGATATTTCCTTCAAGCATACTTACATTGAAAAAAAAAAATCTCAGAGAAAGACATTTGCCTGCCTAGTATCTCAAATGATGGCTCCCCAACTTTCCTCTGGGGAGTTTCCCCTGCCACCATTTTGTCTATGAAGCCACAGGGCTCAAACCTTCAATGCACTACATTCACTCTGACCCCGGTGATAGATTCAGGAATAGATATATGACTCAAGCCAATCAGGCCCAATCAAAGTGGATGCCAGAGCTTTTGTTGAAAGGATCAGAAATAGTGAGGACCTTCTTCTGGAGTCAGAATGGTCTGTTTCAGAATGGAGCCAACCCACAGGGAACAGAGCTGAGAAACAACAGATCCTAGTGACATCATTTGACTCCTGTACCAGATTTATTGATGACAGCCTTGCATTTGTATTTTCAGTTCTTCAGCTGACACAGCCACTATTTAAGCCAATTTGGGTTGGGTTGTTTGTGACTTGCAATCAGATAAATTCATTCTTAATTACGTCTCCTGGATCATTCTTGCCATTTTGCTTCTCTGCTTTCAGGATGGTTAATGAATGTATATGTATGCCCAATCACTCCAGTCGTGTCCGACCCTGTGTGACCCCATGGACTGTAGCCTTCCAGGCTCTTCTGTCCATGGGATTCTCCAGGCAAGAATACTGGAGTGGGTTGCTACTTCCTCCTCCAAAGGATATTCCAACGTATTCGACTCACATCTCCTGCATCTGCTGTACTGCAGGCCAATTCGTTACTGCTGAGCCACCAAGGAAGCCCAGTTAATGAATACCTTGCTCTAAATACTTGATCTCTAATTACTATTCTAAACCCAGATCACAATTCCACCTCACATTCTCAGTAACATAGTCACTTTTGTATAAATGATTGCTCCCAACTTTCACTACTCTCCTCAAGCATCCACATTATTCTCCTCTTTATACTTACCAAAGGGTTTCCCTGCTGACCCAGTAACCAAATCGAAGCTTTCTTTATTTTTCCAGTCTTGCACTTCAAAGGCCATCAGCAACTAATAACAATTGTTGTGGTGTTCTATAAATATTACTTAAAGAAGACTCTCTTTCTCCCTTGTATCTAAGAAGCTGTATGAACTTTGTTTATTTTATAACCCAAGACTTAGTATAGCATCTGGAAGATCATGACATCTGGCCCCATCACTTCATGGTAAATAGATGGGGAAAAAGTGGAAACAGTGATAGATTTTATTTTCTTGGGCTCCTAAATCACTGAAGAGTGTGACTGCAGCCATGAAATTAAAAGATGCTTTCTCCTTGGAAGAAAAGCTATGAAAAATCTAGACAGCATATTAAAAAACAGAGACATCACTTTGCCAACAAAAGTCCATATAGTCAAAGCACTGGTTTTTTCAGTAGTCCTGTACAGATGTGGGAGTTGGACCATAAAGAAGGCTGAGCACTAAAGAATTGATGCTTTTGAACTGCAGTGCTGGAGAAGAATCTTGAGAGTCCCTTGGACAGGAAAGAAATCAAATCAGTCAATTCTAAAGGAAATCAACCCTGAATATTCATTGGAAGGACTGATCCTGAAGCTGAAGCTCTGATACTCTGGCCACATGATGTGAAGACTGACTCATTGGAAAAGCCCCTGATGCTGGGAAAGATTGAAGGCAAAAGGAGAAGAGGGCTCAGAGGATGAGATGGTTAGGTAGCATCACCAGTTCAATGGGCATAAATGTGAGCAAACCTGGGGAGATAGTGAAGAACAGGGAAACCTGGAATGTTGCAGTCCATGGGGTTGCAAAGAAACGGACATAACTTATTGACTGAACAACAACAAAATATATACTGTATTTTATATACAATGGAATATTAGTCACAATAATAATAAAATCTTGCAATTTGTGACATGGAAGGACCTAAAGGGTTTTATACTAAGTGAAATAAGGCAGATAGAGAAAGATAAACAATGTATGATTTCACTTGCATGTAGAATCTAAAAAAAAAAGACACACAAACAAAACAAAACAGATTCATACACAGAGAGAAGGAACTGGTGGTCGCCAGAAGGGAGGGGGTGGAAAAATAGGAAAAAGAGGTTAAAAGGTACAAATTTTCAGTTTCAGAATTAAATCACGAGGATGTAATATACAGCAAAGGTGAATAGAGTTAATAATATCGCAATAATTTTGTATAGGAACAGAAGGTAACTATACTTCAAAATTTTTTTAAAAAAAGAAGTGTTGAGGTCCTAATAGTCTGTAGTATCTGTTGAACTAAAAGCTGAACTGCCTAACCTATACTTTATANAGGTGAATAGAGTTAATAATATTGCAATAATTTTGTATAGGAACAGAAGGTAACTATACTTCAAAATTTTTTAAAAAAAGAAGTGTTGAGGTCCTAATAGTCTGTAGTATCTGTTGAACTAAAAGCTGAACTGCCTAACCTATACTTTATAAAACCAAAGAAGCATTCGGAATCAAAATGTTATCTTACGCCTCTAACCTCTTCCTCATTTGCACCCTGTCTGAATGTTCTCTAGGGTTCTTTCCATCTGCAGCAGTCTGTGAGATATCTAAGGGGATGACTGTCAAGCCTAAGGCAGGTCTTCACCCACTTTGATTCACACGCCACCTTCACTTCATTAGAAATGCCCTTGACAGTGATGGAAAGAAAGGAAACATACATCCATTTCAATTGCTGTGGGCTGCAATATATATACCTGGAAATGTGGGAAGAAGGTCTCTGATGGGGAATGGGGCTCAGTTGAATCACTTTGGTTTAAAGGGTAGCAAGGCACAGAAGTGGAGTCAGTATTACTCCTGCTTAAGGAAGGAGGGAACAGAAACTGCCCTGGCTGAGAACCTGTGGCCAGGGTGAACTCTGGTTACAGCTACAGATTAACGATTCTGCAGAACTGGAGAGTAGTTTGCCCCTACCAAACCTTTGCAGGAACTGCTGACACATCGCTTCATTTCTAAGGTTTTTACATCCACATGTGCCTTTGATCTTACAACAATTAAAGTAAACATAAAAAGAGGTATTTCATTTACTTTACTTCAATTGTAGGTTATTTCCCAAAATCTTAATGAAAAAAGCAAACAGAACCAACCCAAACTTTGCATGCTGGGAAATGTAGTTTTTACCGAAGGTGTCCTCTTCAGGAATGTAAGAATAGATGTACTTTAGAGAGTTTTCAGGAATTTTCAGCCATAATGATGTCATAGTTTCAAAGTCCAGTTCAGCTGCTCAGTCGTGTCCAACTCTTTGAGGCCCCAATGGACTGCAGCACTCCAGGCTTCCCTGTCCATCACCAACTCCTGGAGTTTAATCAAATTCATGTCCATCGAGTCAGTGATGTCATCCAACCATCTCATTTTCTGTCACCCCCTACTCTTCCTGCCTTCAATCTTCCCCAGAATCAGGTCTTTTCCAATGAGTCAGTTCTTTGCATCAGGTGGCCAAAATATTGCAACTTCAGCTTCAGCATAAGTCCTTTCAATGAATATTCAGGACTGATTTCTTTTAGGATGGACTGGTTGGATCTCCTTGCAGTCCAAGGGACTCTCTAGAATCTTCTCCAACACCACAGCTCAAAAGCATCAATTCTTCAATGCTAAGCTTTCTTTATGGTTCAACTCTCACATCCATATTTGATCACTAGAAAAACCATAGCTTTGACTAGATGGACCTTTGTCAGCAAAGTAATGTCTCTGCTTTTTAATATGCTGTCTAGGTTGGTCACAGTTTTCTTGCAAGGAGCAAGTGTGTTTTAATTTCATGGCTACTGTCACCATCTGCAGAGATTTTGGAGCCCAAGAATATAAAGCCTGTCTCTGTTTTCATTGTTTCCCCATCTATTTGCCATGAAGTGATGGGACTAGATGCTGTGATCTTAGTTTTTTGAATGTTGAGTTTTAAGCCATCTTTTTGACTCTCCTCTTTCACCTTCATCAAGAGCCTCTTTGGTTCTTCTTCACTTTCTGCCATAAACGTGGTGTCATCTGCATATCTGAGGTTATTGATATTTCTCTTGGCAATCTTGATTCCAGCTTGTGCTTCATCCAGTCTGGCATTTTGAATGATTTATTCTGCATGGAAGTTAAATAAGCAGGGTGACATATGCATCCTTCACGTACTCCTTTCCCAATTTGGAACCACTCAGATGTCAGCACATTGCAGAGCAGACAACAGCCTTTGTTGTAAGGTTCTACAGAGTGGAATATCACCTCTCCTGGGAAAACAAAAAGCAGGGGAATATTCATGTTCCTGAAGGTACTCTTTGTGGCCATTCACCCTGCCCACCTTCTCTTCGCTGGTTATAAGATTAGACCAGCCCTTCCCTGCAGTGTGAACAGTACAGATTTCCACATGATGGAGGACATCCATGTAGACTGTGAGAAATTCATGCCAGCCTCCTCTGGAACAACTGTAACAACTAATATTCAAACCCACTGAATACATGAAATACAGAACAGACCACTCACTTTTTAAGAGGGAAATACCAATAATCAAACTCCATACTAATTTCACATGAATAAATAATAGTGACTATGTACCATTTTCAGAATTGTCCTCCAAGGTGGCTTGTGCTAAATCTTAAAAAGTTTCCCGGTAGTTTATCTTTTAGACACAGTTGTTCCTTCTCTTTGCTTTCAAAACCTATGACATACTTAAAAATAGAATAAAGCATAGTTTTTTTTCTGATCAAAGAGTAAAATTCATTGCATTTGCATTTATTGCATTCACAAACAACAGACATAAATTTGTTTTGAATATGTCAATAGTGCCTGAAATACTCATATAGATTTAAAGTAAATAACAATGCTCTATGAAAAATGTAAAAAACTGAAATTATTTTCCACACTATGAAACCAAATATGATTGAAAAGAAAAGAGAATGTTGTAAATAGTGCTGCTGTGAACATTGGGGTGCATTTGTCTTTTCAAGTTGGAGTTTTCATTTTTTCTGGATGTATGCCCAGAAATAGGATTTCTGGATCATATGCTAGCTCTATTTTTAGTTTTTTGAGAAACCCCCATGCTGTTTCCAATGGAGACCTTCACCCATTTACACTCCCACCAATAGAGTATAGGGTTCCCTTTCTCAACACCCTCTCCAGAACTTATTATTAGTGTTCATGGCGTGTACTCAGTCATGTCCAACTCTTTGTGATTCCATGGACTGAAGCCTGCCAGACTTCTCCATCCATGGGATTCTCCAGGCAAGAGTACTGGAGTGGGTTGCCATTTCGTACTTCAGGGGATCTTCCTGACCCAGGAACCAAACTCACATTTGGTGTCTCTTGCATTGATTGGCAGGTGGGTTCTTTACTGCTGAGCCACCCAGGAAGCCCATTAGTGTTCATAGCAGCACTATTTACAAGACATAAAAGTAAACTAAGTACCCATCAACAAATGAATGGATAAATAAATAAATGGTAGATGAATTGATGTAGTATGTATTTACAATAGAATATCCTTGGCCATAAGAATGAATTATTGCCATTTGCAGCAACATAGATGAACCTAGAGATTATCATACTAATTAAGACAGAATTAAGAGAGAAATTAAGGAATTAAGAAATTAATTAAGGAATACATTAATTAAGGAATTAAGAGAGAAATAAAAATCTATATGGTATCACTTTTATGTGGCATCTGAGAGGGAGGGAGAGGGTGGGATGATTTGGGAGAATGACATTGAAATATGTATACTGTCATGTAAGAAATGAAGCACCAGTCTATGTTCGATACAGGATACAGGATACAGGATACAGGATGCTTGGGGCTGGTACATGGGGATGATCCAGAGAGATGATATGGGGTGGGAGATGGGAGTGGTGGATTCATGTCAATGTATGGCAAAACCAATACAGTATTGTAAAGTAAACAAAGTAAAATAAAATTTAAATAAATAAAAATTTAAAAATAAAAAAATAATATAAATGAATTTACTTACAAAACAGAAACAGATTCACAGATGTAGAAGATACACTTATGGTTACCAAAGGGGAAAGGTTTAGAAGGAGATTTTTTTTTAAAGAAAAGAAAAAGGTTTATCTGTTCATGTTATGAAGAAAAAAATATCCTTTGGAACTGAAAACAAATTTTTAAAAAACTGACTCAGGAAAAGGAGGAACAAAAACTATGCAAACACCATTTCGTGATGCTACTTCAACATATAACCTTAGAAACAACTTTCAGCTTAGTAATATTTATTACATGCCAACTAAATGCCTGGGATTATGCCAGACCCCAAGACTAGAGAGATGACTAAGACAGGACCTTTACTCTCAATAAGCTCCAACAATACTCCCCCTTTCTTCCTACTCCTGGGTCTCATTAAAACCAGTAACCACTTCTTCCTCTATTCCCTCCTATATCCTGTCATATTTCCATTTTAGCTTCAATAATTTTTTTTTTCTTTTGGCAACTGTGGTTAGCTTTACTTATCAGGCTGAAGAGCTCTTCTCTAGTTTGAAATTTACCAGGATGTTTCTCGCCTAGTGACGTATGTCGTTCTTTTTATATCCAAAATCTTTCTCTGTTTCTCCATCTGACTTCCTCTAGTCAAGACCACTTTTTTCCTAAATCTGAATGCCTTCCCCGATCAGAATTCACCTTCTTCGTCTCCTTTCCACCATATCTATGAACAATAAGGCTAATGTACTCAGTGGCCTGGTTTTCTTTTTTCCATTCCCAAAGCTCACTCTTTCCTTCTGTGCTACCAAAGTTTGGGATTACTGCACGCTCCACATCTCCCAGACTTCTATTCTCTTGTTTCAGAGTCTCCTCCCTGCAGTCAGCAGAAGGGAGAAATTGCCCACCACCTGGATCCAAGAGAAATACCTTTTCCTTGCCAAATGAGTTGAAAAACAAATACCTCCAAACAAAATCAAATCATTTTAGGGGCAGGATTAACCAAGGCCGAGCACCCATTCTTCATTCCCGCTCCTAAAATCAGACACATAACTCAAGAGGCATAGACTTTCCCTTTCTCTGTTGTATCATCTGAGTTCCCTAAGCCCTCACTTCCCCATGACTACAGTGAGATTACAACAATGAAACAAAGATACTATCACTCTCAAACTTCAAGAAAGTTGGGGAACTTGAGAATCTTCCCATATAGCTGTGAGAAGACGCAAGCTTTGGCTAACACACGCCTGCCCTGCCCTTCACCACTTTTCTGTTCTGCTCTGAACCACAGTAATGCTGATTTTCCTTGCTGTCATTAACAAAGGAGCAGTTATGCTGATGGCTTATGGCATCCCTGTCAGGGCCTCTGCCTTGGCCATTGACTGTCCAAGGCAGGTCTCCGTACCCAAGGCCCTGGTGCTCCATTTCTGACATGCGTGACACTGTTGCTGAAGCTGGGAGAGAGAGCTGATTCTGATCAACATCCAGACTGCGTCTGCTTACTCTTCCCTCCCTATACTCCTACCACTTCAGGGACATGTACATCAGCAGCAGAAGAGCTCTCTCCTGTTTCTTCTGGCACTGTCCTGCTGATATCTTGGGCTCTCAATAGCCTATGGAGATTCTAGCAAACCAATCTTCCTGGTTGTTTTTTTTTTTTTTTTAATTGCAGCTCCCTAAACCTAGGACTCATATGTGAATTGATAGTTGATGGATCGACTGAGTGATAAACACTTGAATTTAAAACTTCTATTCCATTTCTGCACTTCTCCAGCCCACCCTTTGGCTAAACCTGTTCTGCTAGATTCTCTTTTTCCTTAGAGTGAATTCTGCATCTCACATAAACCAAACTTTGGCAGACCTGTCCTGCCATTCCTCCTAACCATGTCTAAATGAAATACTAAAAGTCCATTAAAAAGTGCAGGGGAGAACCTAGCTATGGATGAGTGAACGAGAATCAGCACATGAGCCCAGAAAAAAAGGCATCCTCTGATAGCATCTTTCAGATGCATTTGGCCTAACAGTGATTCTCAACTGATGAGCTGCTTCAGAAGAAAATAAATTAGAAAAGTCACTAATGAGAACCCTGTTTGTTCTTCCAGCTGTTTGTTTCTTCTGAATAAGAGCTTTATGCCTTAATTACAGCTCGTAGTGACTGCCAGTGACTATTATTGCACAATTTTTAGAATTCACTCTCCCATGATTGTAAACAGTCAATATTTCCACAGAACCAAAGTTCTCAATGTTGGTTAAAAGAGGTTTATTTAAAGTTAATAACTGAGCTTCACAACAGCATCACAAGCTCAATATGCAAACTGACTTCCTAGTGCCTATTCTTTCAGGTAGATCTTTGCAGGAGAGACAAACCCTTACATAATTTTCAGATCCTTAGGAGTTCTGGGATTGGAGAAGGAAATGGCAACCCACTCCAGTGTTCTTGCCTGGAGAATCCCAGGGATGGCGGAGCCTGGTGGGCTGCCGTCTCTGGGGTCGCACAGGGTCGGACACGACTGAAGCGACTTAGCAGCAGCAGCAGCAGCAGCAGCAAGAGTTCTGGGATTCTTCCAAGGTGCTTACCTACTATGTTCATTCAAATACTGCTTTCTCTCTTTCCTAGGAGAATTTATTTCCCTGAAGATTTTCTCAAAAGATACATTTCTTTCTTACAGGGAGTCCTGTTGCTTATGTAAACAATCTTCACTTTTCTTTGGTCAAGCTGAGTAAAGCAGGCTATATCTGTTTCTAATTGTTTTCTTATTCTTGGCTTTGAACTTCATACAGTATCAGCTGGTGCACTCTTTAAATCCCTTCTGCCCTAGGAGTGTAGCTTTGCTAATGCAAACCATGACCAGCCCTTTGGGCCAGTTTTTATCTGCTCAGGAATATCTTGATCAGAGTTTGGAATTCTTATATCCCACTTTGTAATCTTGGATATAATTTGATTTGATTCTATTAGACCAAGTTCATGGTAGATTGTCTTCTGTGCTACCCTGATTTTATTACACTTTCCATGTGCCAGTGGTTCCCAACAGCACCACACCTAACCTTTCTTCTGAGGACATCTCTTCGGTAATTTATCATAAAATTGCACATGGACTGTGCTTGGGTATCTTTATTCAGCTATTTCCTTATCATGATTACTACCCCAGTCTGCAGACATCCAAATCAAGAGAACAAATAGAAGGGGAAAACCCACAGAACTAAGAATTTAGAGTCTTTTATTTTTTTATTTTTTTTTTAATGAGAAAGAGTTAAAGATTAATTTAATTCTCCCCCCAAAGTTTTACTTGAATGTAGTAGGTGTGAGGACTCTTGAAGTTTTATATTTCAACCATATAAAGGCTTTTAATTTCTCTGGGCTTTAGCTTCCTTCTGTGGAAAATCAGAATGGTACTATCTGCCCGAAGATCTTTTAGGATTAGAATTATAAGAGATGATTGCACAAAGATAATTTCAAAATGTATAGAACACCACTCACATGTAATTTGATAATATTATCACTAAAAGGACAGAAATAACATTGCTAGGAGAAAGGTTTATTTTCTCATTGCATGATTTCCACTTAATTCTCAGGATCAGCCTTCTGATAAACACAATAGACAATTCCTATGTGGTGAAATTCTGAGAGACTTGGACAGCATCTCAGACTGAAAAGATGCTTTTGCCACCTGCTCATCGATATTTGAAATTCAATCAATCACCAAGGACACATTTGTTAGAGATGAGGCTGGCAAAGAGAAATTTTTGAAAGAGAGAAATTTACATGGATTCAAAACTATGATGTTAATTAAAAACTGGTTCCAGAACACATCCTAGGAGCAGGTTTTGATATTAGGGAGTGGGCAGATCCTTGCTTGGTATACCAGTCTTCTTCTAAAGGATATGTATCCTGGAGTTCTCTGGGCAGTTTCTCACCTGCTGGTCATTAGTTCATTATTAAAATGGCAGGGAAAGGTGGTAAAACACAATTATCTCCCATGATCACAGTTGACCATTGGCTCGAGTAAGTACCCACATCAAATACAACCAGTACATCCAATACAGGGGATGTAGGTCCACAAGCTGGGTGGGGATATTCAAAGTGCTCTTGCCAAGATCACTGTGAATCACAGAATGCTAGAAATAGAAAGCCATTTGAGAGACTATAATGAAGGACTCAGCAACACAAATATCTACAGGGGTTACATAAGTAATATAGAGATGTGAATCAGGTGGTATAAAGCAACAGGGAGTGATAGGGTCTGTGGCAAAACAAAGAGAGAATGTCATGTGTCTTATAGCATTTAAATTCCCACTTAATTAAAAGTTGTATTGATCAAACGAACCATATCCACAGAGTGACGTGTTTGTCCCCAGCTGCCAGTCCTGACCCAACTTGTTTGTGATAAAGGTAACCCAACTGCAGTCACATGAGCACATGAGGCCTGAGTTACCATGGCTCAGCCTGACGGGTAAACTTCAAACTTATACCCTTCCCAGGGAACCCCGGTTTTTCCTGGGGTGATTCACAGCTTTCTGTCTTTAGTCAGCCTGTGCTGTCTACTCTGCTCTTAGCCTCTTCCTCACGTGTCTATCTCCTCATAGACTGCTGACCTCAAACCTGGTGAAGAAACATTACTATGGCTAACACGGAACCTACCCTTGTGGAAACCCCATGGTCTGTTCCAAGGATGCTACCCTGGTGCTCTCAATGCCACCATTTCCCCAGGCTGCAGAGAGAGGAGGATACTTCTCTGCTCACCTCAGTGCTGCACTTTAGCAGATGGACCCCAGAGCCACACTGGGTGAGCCCAGAAGAGCAGAAGGCCTCCTGTGAAAACAGCCCCATTGCTTCCTTCTTTTCTCTGTGTGCATCTCTCATGCTCAACTCTAAAACAAATACACAAACACCATCCATCTCTGTCAGAAACAGCCGCATTACAGGCACAGTGCAAACAGTGCCAAGAAACATTTTCCCCACCCAGCCCACCACCAAACAAGAGCAAATCTGCAAAGACATTGTTTTGACGAAAATATGCACAAGAGTTTACAGTAACTAAAAGAATCCAGCTTCTTTGTTTAAAGCCTCAGCATTAAGAAAACTGTCAAGTCAGTGTAGTGAATCAGGATTTGATTTACAACGGTGCAGCTCAAGGGCCTATTTAATTGATCCTGCCAGAGCAGAGGAATAGCCTTCTCTAGGAAGTATTGAGTAATCTTCAGTAAGACTGACAAATTCTGGCAGTTTTCAAATGAAATGTTTCAGCTTCTACCCATAATACCTTAAAAACATCTTGGGGTTGAGTTTTAATCAGCATATTTGACATATTTCCACGAAGATGTTGAGACTCGAGGAGATGCATCTGCAAATGATACCACCAAGAGAGTGAAAAGACAACCCCCCAAATGAGAGAAGATACTTGTAAATGATATATCTGATAAAGGATTTCTTATTCAGAATATGTAAAGAAATCTTGCAACTCAATGATAAAAATATAACTAACTCAGGAGAACAAGATGGCAGAGGAGTAGGTGGATGTGGAGTACATCTCTCTCCATGAATACACCAGGAATACACCTTCAGACACAGAAGTGCATGCAGAACACCAGCAGAGAATGGACAGGAGTACCTGACCAGCAGAAAAGAATACACAGAACCACACAAAATTCAATAAGACAAGGAACCAGGGGGGAAAACAGGAGTGTTAGTAGGACTGGACCTGCCCTCGGCCAGTGGGGAGACTGAAGCAGGGGGTCCAATCCCCGCATCAGGGCAATTGTCTGAGTCAGAGGAGAAACATTTAAGGCTGAGAGTGAAACAGGTGATCTGTGGCAGCTTAAGTGGCAGCCCTTACTGCAGCCATACATACCCGGACAGGGACGCAGGTCCCGTGGAAGGCACAGTGGCTGGGAGCTGGAGTTAGGGACTGTGGAGCAATCCCAGGCAAGGGGTGCTGTTGACTGCAGAGAGACGTATCAAGGAGATGGGAGAGAGGAGATTGTGGTGGGAAATGCCTGTGAAGGAAAGCCAGGCAGCCATGGAAGCAAGGCAATACTGCTGAGTCATGCATAGCGGGTGGAGCCATCACCATAGCCTCTCTCCCCCCACACACCAGCATCGGCAGCTGAAAAATAGAAAAGTTGGCCCATCAAATGCCTGACACACTGATCTACAGAGTTGGACCCCAGCCAGGGGAGCCCCTCAATGTGTCTGATGCACCAGATAACAGAGAAGGACCCCAGGTGAGGGAGCCCTCTAAGTGTCCAAATGGGTGGAGCCGTGGACAAAGACTGCCCAAAGAAGCCTTCTGATCACCAGCTACAAGAGGCTCGAAAAAAGACTCTGAGAGGGCCATAATTCCTGCGATGGAGACAGTCTGTGTCCCTGACCCTTGGTGCTGCCAGGGTCCCTGCAAGCCAAGCAGCTGTGCCATCTGCATGCTCAACTCTCCCTGGGGCAGAGCTGCCACAGGTAAAAAAAAAAAAAAAAAAAAATCTTGTGCCTATGTGTGCAGGGCTGCTTTGGTAATGTCCAGCTCTTTGCAACTCTGTAGACTGTGGCCTGCCAGGGTTCTCTGTCAGGAAAGGGTTTCTCCAGACAAGAATACTGGAGTGTATTGGCCAACAGTGATTTCCATACCCTTCTAGAGAACTATATTTCCCGCTGCCCTAGCTGCTAACTCCCCTGAGTACCTGGTGCTGCCAGAACCCTTGCAATTCAAGCAGCTGAACCACCTCCACCCCTGGCCCTCACAGGGGCAAACCCAAGTCCTCCAGGGCAGCCTCAGGAGCAAACCCCAGTGGACGACCCACATGCAGAGGTGGAGTAAAACCACAATTGAAATCCAGGGGCAATGTGGCTAAGGAAGAAGACCCAAAAGCTTCCCAGTGGCTGTACAAGCTGCAGATTAAATCCACACATTTAACTAGGGAGACGCTGGGTCTATGGAATACATAAAATGTCATTGAGACCTCCCACAAAAGAAAACACACTGGTTCCAATAGCTGTGGACATTGGAGGCAAGAACATACATGAGTAGGAGCAGATTAGAATCTGAGTTGCCCCGGCAGCAGGCCCAGAGATAAGCACAGTGTTGGAGAGCATCCTAGGGAGGTGAGGTGTACTGTGACTCTGAGCGAGGAAAAGAACTCTGACAGCAGTGACTCAAGTAAAACATTTATTATTCTTATATTTTGACTTGTTCTGTAGATTCTTTTGGATTGTTTTCTTTTTTTTTTTCTTTTTCTCCCCACTCTGTTGTAGTTGTTGATTTTATTGGCACTATGAAATCTAATTAAGCTTTTGAGCTTTTAAAAATCTTTTACTCACATTTTTATTGTTGTTAAAACTCTGCCTCTACATTGGGCTCTTGCAGTTCTGTGGAGTTCTCCTTTCTTTTTTTCTTTCTTCCATTTTGTTTTTCTTAACTCTTTTTAAAATATTTAATTTTCTCAAGCTTACATTTTTTGTACATTTATTCTTTTGTTTGCCTTTCCTCCTATTCTTTTTCCGTTGCAGTTAATCTTTAATGTATATAAATCTTCTTCATCTACCTTTATTTAAATTTGCATACCTATTCTTTCTATCTTTTCTTTATTTCCTTCCACTCAACATATTTGTTAGTTTTGTTTTCATTGCTTTATCCCCCACTTGGCACCTTGCTCTATTTTTGTTTTCCAGTTTGTGCTTTNGTGGTTTTCAGTCTGTCTGCCCTCTGATGGAGAAGAATAAAGAGGCTTATGGAAGCTTCCTGATGGGAGAGACTGACTGAGGGGGAAATTGGATCTTGTCTGATATGTGGGGCCAGGCTCAGTAAGTATTTAATCCAATATTCTGTTGATGGGTGGGGCTGTGTTCCCTCACTGTTATTTACCTGGGGCCAAACATCCTAGGGACAGGGAAGCCTGGTGGGCTGCCATCTATGGGGTCGCAGAGAGTTGGACACGACTGAAGTGACTGAGCAGCAGCAGCAGCAAACTATGATGCGGGCGCTTCCCTGGCAGCTCATATGGTAAAGCATCTGCCCGCAATGCAGGAGACCTGGGTTAGATTCCTGAGTCGGGAAGATTCCCTGGAGAAGGAAATGGCAATCCACTCCAGCACTCTTGCCTGGAAAAACCCATGGACAGAGGAGCCTGATAGGCTACAGCCCATGGGATCGCAAAGAGTTGGACCTGACTGAGTGACTTCACTTTCACTTTCACTTAAAAACAATGGTGGAGGTAATGAAGATCATTTCAGTTCAGTTCAGTGGCTAACTCGTGTCCGACTCTTTGAGACCCCATGAATCGCAGCATGCCAGGCCTCCCTGTTCATTACCATCTCTCG
>SJYV01023276.1:0-10532 GCA_006410875.1 Neotragus pygmaeus | reverse complement strand
TGCCGCGGCCAGCACAGTCAAGGAGCAACCCCCGTAAGGAGGACGCGAAGGAGAACGCCCGCTTAGAAAAAATAAGAAGACAGAAAGATGGGGTTGAGAGGATCAGACCTCATTGTCTGATACCAACTTTATTAGGTGTTCAGTATATATAGGATAACATACGTGACTTATGACATCTACTAGGTTACTTTGATCTAGATAGTCATTCACCAGACCTTCACCATTGTGTTCAGGACACAATGCCTAGTTACTTGAAGTGCGATAAGCGCCAGTGAGCAGAACATAGCTATCAGACATCTTGGAGACACAAGGTCGTGAACACATTCTTCAGGGAGGCGGGACAGAGAGCTTAGGGCATGTCTAAGGCTCAGTGATAACGCTCGAGCAGCTCCCAAAACTTTAACCCTTCACGGGCAGTCCCCCGCACCTGGATATACAGTCAAGTTCAGTATGTTCAGAACTATTTTTCCTTTTGCATTTAGTCAACATTTGTTTGACCAGCCACTGTGCTTGGTGTTAGAGACAGCAGCTTACTGTCTGTAACTGTATACAATAAGAGAACCTCTATAGCTTATCCTGAGAATCATTTAAAATTTTTTTAATTTATTTATGGCTGCTCTGAGTCTTCGTTGGTGTGTTCAGGCTTTTTCTTGTCGCAGCAAGCGGGGGCTACTCTTTCTGCGGTGCACGGGCTTCTCATTGCAGTGACTTCTCTTGTTGCCACTCTACTTGAAGAGATCAGAGCAAACCTGTATTGTATGTCTTATGTTACAATAAAGTGTGTGGTCCAGGAAGAGTAGATACTCTGTCTTTGCAGAGATATTATCGATACATTTTGACACACTGTAGTCTAAATAAGCTACACACATACTGTTCAGGCTATAATTAGTCTTTAGTACTAGTTACATTATTTTAGGGTAAAACATAGTCACAAAATATTAACCACTTCCTTAACATTTAGAATTAATTTACCAATTCTTATATTAAAAAAAAATTACCAGCTTGTATGCAGTTAATTTTCTCCCAGCCCCTATCTTGCTCCTTTTATATGTTGTACCTTAATAATGTCAAATAAAACACTTAAAAGTTGTTGAATTTCTGTTAAATGAAAATAGCCATCATGCAAGATTACATGTGTTATCTTCGATTTACCCCTTCTTTTTTATTACCTATGTCTAGTCTCCTAATGCAATGAGTTAGTTGTTCTTCCAAAATGATTATTGGATCTGATCGTTTCTTTATTTTGGTCACTTTATCATGCAAGCCAACATCAGTTTATTGCTTGATTTTTTAAAGTACTAAACATTAGGTCAGTTTAACCATCTCTAGGCTGACCTGTACATCCCAGCCCCAGGTCCCTTCAGCACCCTTATGAAGAATGTTTAAGATGCTGTTTCACACATCAATTACTCCTCTGCTTGAAAGATTTCAGTTGGCCTCTACTGCCTAAGAGATGCCAAGATCAAGTCTTCATCTCGGTGTTAAAAACTTTCAGAATTTGACTCTATCAAACTCATCCACCTTTACTTCCTAAGGCAGAGGCACCCCACTCCAGTACTCTTACCTGAAAAATCCCATAGACGGAGGAGCCTGGTGGGCTACATGGGATTGTGAAGAGTCGGACATGACTGAGCAACTTCACTTTCACTTTTCACTCTGCTGCCTTGGAGAAGGAAATGGCAACCCACTCCAGTGTTCTTGCCTGGAGAATCCCAGGGACAGAGGAGCCTGGCAGGCTGCCGTCTCTAGGGTTGCACAGAGTCGGACACGACTGAAGCGACTTAGCAGCAGCAGCAGCTCTTTATTTCTAGCTTTGCATAACTTTGATCTTGCCATGTTTCCATGTTTATTTCTGCCTTGCAACAGTCTTTCAACTGTTACTTTCCCAATCCTGTCTTTTCCTCCTTAGTTTTTTTAAATTCAGTTTACCTGTAAGACTTGACCCTTAGTGCCTCTCTAAGCACTCTTCTCGTATCTCTTGGTACAATGAACTCTTTTCGTGGATATTTGAGTGTGGCCACTGTGCAAGCATAGTATTCCTTGTGTACTTTGTAGCATATTGGCTTCTGTTGTTTTGAGGGTTGGCGGGAATATTCAGCACGGAAGTAGGAAGACAGGCCACTTTAACTCTATCAGTCAGGATCTATACAGAATTTACCTACATTATTAGCTTTTTGTACTTAGATCTATCTGATTAGGTCCTCTGATAAGAGTTTCAGGTAGAAATCAGGATTTTCTGGGAATAACTTTCATAATTATTTGTACATTCTTCCAGCAGATACTTACTGAGTGATTTAACTGTGTGCTAGGCAACTGTTCTGGGTGGGAGTGAAACAGCAGTAAATAAAATGGAAAAAAAAAACAAAACCTCATGCCTTTGTGAAACTTTGTGGGAGCAAAAAGACAAGCAGTAAGTCACATAGCAAGGTGTGCAATGGAGAAAAACAAATGAGTGATAGGGCATGGGACAGGATGCTATTTTAGATAAGACAGGGAAGACCTCTCTGAGAAGGACACCCTGCAAGAGATCCAAATGAAGGGAGAGAATAAACAGGGGGCGGAGAGAGGGGAGAACATTGGAGGCAGAGAAGGAACAGCAAGTTCAGAGGCCCTGAGGCAACAGTGTATTTGATATAATCAAGGAACAATAAAAAGAACATGTGACTAGACTATATACAGTGGCTTAGAGCGCGAGTGGTTAGAGATGAGATCAGAGAGATGCATGGGGAGCTAGGTCACGCCATAGTGAAGGACTTGTGATTTTATTGTGTTGTGGTAAAACCTGGATGGGTTTTGAGCAGAAGAACGCCATGCTAAGATTACTGTGGGAAAGGAACCCTCACACTGGTGAATGGGGAGCAGACTAGAGGTGAGCAGTGGAGCAAGGAGAGTCCGTGTGTCGGGTCTAGGCGAGAGACAGGTGCTTCTTAACCATCCCTCAGGACATGAACAAAGGCTCTGTGGCATATCTTACTCTGCATATGTTTTTTGGGGGGGCCTACTGTCCACTGGGCACAGTATTAAACACTAGGGTGAGGAAAAGACACAGTCTGTCTCCTCATAAGTTAAGGATCTACAAGAGTTCAGTCCTACCAATGCTGGTAGGTATGTTTTCCTTGTTGAACTATTTTAAAGGAAAATGTTCTGAATTTACTCTTAAAAAACGAATCTGAAAAGGGAATGTCCTCAATTCCTCGAATACTGTTTATAATGGCCACAAAGCAGTAAAATAATGAGGTTCCAAGTCAGGTAGAAGCTACTGTAATGGCTGGGGCTCCTCAGCGATCACTGTTTTCCTGAGTTACTTAAAAATGAACTGTTTTATTATTTTAGACTCAAGGTCTGCACTGTAGTCTTGTGACAGACTGAAGGGGATTGAGAGAGTTGGTCAGGTTGATTTATAGCATGGCACTGTTGGCCTTTATCATTTGCCTGTAGATGTGATTGCTATAGACAACCATACCTTCAGTCTATTAACTAACTTCTCACCAAAGAAGTCAGTGTCATTTATACCAAATGAGTTAAGCAGTATTAAATTGGATTGGGATGGACACTGTACCCAATGAAAATATTGATAACTTTTTATTTTAATCTTATACGCATAATACACCTATTATATATATAAAAGCAAACCATGTATCTTGCATAATTTAGCTCATTTAGTTCTCAGAGCAGCACAACTAGAAAAGTATTGTCATAACAATTTAATAGAAAAAGAAAATGAGACTCAGAAGTGTCAAGTAAATTACCTGAGTATGCATAGCTAGGTAACTGGCAGGCTTTTGACTACAAACATTACAATTATAAATACTACCCAAGCCTGTCTTTCCTTTGCAACCACTGCCACTTCAAAATGAAATAAATTGCCTTCTAGCTTTACTCCACCTCTTCCCCCTTCTCTAATCTTCCCCCAACCCCTAGTTGTACTTACCCTCACCAACTCAATTCACTGTGTCAAAGAGACAGAACATTTTTGAGAAAAAACGAATTTCCTAATGGTTCAAGTCTACCAGCATACTCATTTTATCATATTCTCCATTAACAAAGTAGACTACCTGTTTATATTTCTGCCTTTATAACCTGTCTTGTCCTTTGTTCACATTTCTTTTGGGGTCTGTGTTTTCTTACCAAACTTGTACATACTTTTTAGGAGGAAATTTTATGTATGATTTTTTTTTATAGTCATTTTTACTACACTGAGAGTTGTAATAAAAACTAGCTCAATCTGGTCAGCAGGCAAAAGTCATCTAGAAGGAATTCTGCTTTAAGCAAAAATAATGTGTCCTGTTGCTTCCTCCACTTACCAGAGGCTGCTCAAATTTCTCATTTAATTCCTTGAGGAGAGTGGCTTAAAGCTCAACATTCAGAAAACTAAGATCATGGCATCCAGTCCCATCACTTCATGGCAAATAGATGGGGAAACAGTGGGAACAGTGGCTGACTTTATTTTGGGGGGCTCCAAAATCACTGCAGATGGTGACTGCTGCCATGAAATTAAAAGATGCTTACTCCTTGGAAGGAAAGTTATGACCAACCTAGACAGCATATTAGAAAGCAGAGACATTACTGTGTCAACAAAGGTCCATCTTGTCAAGGCTATGATTTTTCCAGTAGCCATGTATGGGTGTGAGAGTTGGACTATAAAGAAAGCTGAGTGCCGAAGAATTGATGCTTTTGAACTGTGGTGTTGGAGAAGATTCTTGGAAGTCTTCTTGGACTGCAAGGAGATCCAACCAGTCCATCTTAAAAGAAATCAGTCCTGGTTGTTCATTGGAAGGACTGATGTTGAAGCTGAAACTCCAATATTTTGGCCACCTGATGTGAAGAGCTGACTCATTTGAAAAGATCCTGATGTTGGGAAAGATTGAGGGCCGGGGGAGAAGGGGATGACAGAGGATGAGATGGTTGGATGGCATCACCGACTCAATGGACATGGTTTGGATAAACTCTGGGAGTTGGTGATGGACAGGGAGGCCTGGTGTGCTGCGGTTCATGGGGTTGCAAAGAGTCGGACATGACTGAGTGACTGAACTGAAGGAAAAGAAAAATAATTATTGGATTAGAATACTGAAGTATTTGAGTTCACTGAAGTTGACTCTGGAAGGGTGTTGTCCACCTTGATTTCCTAGTCACCTTAAAAGTAGTAACGAAAAGAAAAAAGAAACCTTTAGTACTTAATACAAAGTGATTTTTAAATACTACAAAGTCTGGCACAATGTTTACCATTCCCTTTTAACTTTGGTTTTTCATTTTAGGATAATGGCAAATCTGTAAATCTGTTTGCTCCTATTTCAAAATATCTTGGGTGCAACTGTAGTTAATCTGCATAATATAATCAAGTTAGAACCGATAAACACTAATACAGAATGGCTATTTAAAATACAGGGAAAAGTTAGGTTTGGGGGAAAAATAATTACCCAAAATGGAGTTTGGTCAAAGCTAATACTAGTGCTTACGCTTGGATTTAAGTTTCTTGTATGGATTTGTTTATGGTTTGTGCATGTGTGTGCTCAGTCGGCCAGTCGTGTCCAACTCTTGCAAGCAATAGACTGTAGCCCGCCAGGCTCCTCTGTCCTTGTAATTTTCCAGGAAAGAATTCTGGAGTGGGTTGCCATTTTCTGCTCCAGGGGATCTTTGTGATACAGGGATCAAATCCATGTCTCTTGCGTCAACAGGTGGATTCTTTACCATTGCACCACCTGGGAAGCGTTATGGTCTCTAAGACAATGATTTTTATTCTTACTAATTAATTAATGAGGTAATTCACTAATACATTTCCCCCAAAAGAACTTGCCCACAAATACTCTTTCCTTCAATAGACTCATTTGATTGTTTCCTTGTTGTGTTCGACCCTTGATTAAAATTGTAGAATATAAAAAAAGAAAAAAAATTGTAGAATATAGCTACTATTTTGTGGCATCCTTGAAAGATTTGTAATAATATGAAACCATGGAAGACAAGACTAAAAAACAATCTTTATTCCCTATCCGTGTATTGCAATCTGAAAAAAATTCTCCAGTTTATGAATTGGAAACATTTTAATTTCTAGTAAGAGGCTGCTTAAGATTATTTAACTCCTTTTACACTGTGAATCAAAGGGGATTATTTAAATGTGAAACTCAAAGCACATGTGCTACAATAGAGCATAATGGTTCAGACCATGCATGGACTTTGGAGTCTGACAGACCTGGGCTGAAATTCTAGATCATCCGTTTATTGGCTGTGTGACCTTGTACAAGTTACCTCTCCACAATCCCTTCATGTATAAATGTGACTAAAAACCTACTTCATAAGATGAGTGGAGAGATTTAAATCAGGATGTGACAAATGCTTGTAACAGTGCCTGGCACATAGCAACAGCTCAACAAATGGCAGCAATTACTATGAAAACACAACAACCTCTTAAATAATAAGTAAAATATTAGTCTTCAGTCATTAAACGTTTATGATGGAAAAAATAAATAAAAAGCAGCTTAACAGTATGTAACTTTATAAATATGACTCTTGCATTTCCTTCCCAGTAAACGTAAGTTTGAGCCAGTTGTATTTTTGTTTTAGAATATTTTGGTCATCAAGAAATTTAACATCTAAAGTAAAAAGAGTTATATTTGTTATGCATATTATTGTATTCTAATGGTTTTGACAAAGCATACATGGATGTTAGAAAAAAATCCTAATTACTGTATTTTTTCATAGTTGTGGGTGCAACTATATTTGAAAACATGAAAGGAAGTTAGAATACTTCTGCGGGTTCATCACTCTAATAAGTCATAGTACCAAAACTTGAAGTCCTAAAAGAACTCTTACAGGTTTAGAATTTAGTAGAAACATTCAGGTGGCAAGAATACACAGAAGAACTGTACAAAAAAGATCTTCATGCCCCAGGTAACCATGATGCTGTGATCACTCACCTAGAGCCAGACATTCTGGAATGTGAAGTCAAGTGAGCCTTAGGAAACATCACTGTGAACAAAGCTAGTGGAGGTGATGGAATTCCAGCTAAGCTGTTTCAAACCCTCAAAGATGATGCTGTGAAAGTGCTGCACTCAATATGCCAGCATATTTGGAAAACTCAGCAGTGGCAATGGGACTGGAAAAGGTCAGTTTTCATTCCAATCCCAAAGAAAGGCAATGCCAAAGAATGCTCAAACTACTGCACAATTGCACTCATCTCACACGCTGGTAAAGTACTGCTCAGAATTCTCCAAGCCAGGCTTCAACAGTACGTGAAGCGTGAACTTCCAGATACTCAAGCTGGAGTTAGAAAAGGCAGAGGAACCAGAGATCAAATTGCCAACATCTGTCAGATGATAGAAAAAGCAACAGAATTCCAGAAAACCTCTACTGCTTTATTGACTATGCCAAATCCTTTGACTATGTGGATCACAACAAATTGTGGAAAATTCTTAAAGAGATGGGAATACCATTCTTCCTCCTGAGAAATCTGTAGGTCAAGAAGCAACAGACACAACCGGACATGGAACAATGGACTGGTTCCAAATTGGGAAAGGAGTACATCAAGGGCTGTATATTGTCACCCTGCTTATATTCAGAGTACATCATGTGAAATGCCAGGCTGGATAAAGCACAAGCTGGAATCAGGATTCCTGGGAGAAATATCAATAACCGCAGATATGCAGATGATACCACCCTTATGGCAGAAAGTGAAGAAGAACTAAAGAGCCTCTTGATGAAAGTTAAAGAGGAGAATGAAAAAGCTGGTTTAAACTCAACATTCAGAAAACTAAGATCATGGCATTCAGTCCCATCACTTCATGGCAAATAGATGGGGAAATAATGAAAACAGTGACAGACTTTACTTTCTTGGACTCCAAAACCACTGTAGATGGTGACTGCAGCCATGAAATTAAGACGCTTGCTCCTTGGAAGGAAAGTTATGATCAACCTGACAGCATATTAAAAAGCAGAGACATTACCATCAAGTCAAAGCTATGGTTTTTCCAGTAGTCATGTATGGAGGTGAGAGTTGGACCATAAAGAAAGTTGAGCGCTAGAGAATTGATGTTTTTGAACTGTGGTGTTGGAGAAGACCCTTGAGAGTTCTTGGACTGCAAGGAGATCAAACCAGTCAATCTTAAAGGAAATCAGTCCCCAGTATTCATTGGAAGGACTGATGCTGAAGCTCCAATACTTTGGCCACCTGATGTGAGAAACTCACTCATTGAAAAAGATTACAATGTTGAGAAAGATTGAAGGCAGGAGGAGAAGGGGACGACGGAGGATGAGAAGGTTGGATGCCATCACCGTCTCAATGGACATGAGTTTCAACAAACTGAGAGTTGGTGATGGGCGGGAAAGCCTGGAGTGCTGTAGTCCATGGGGCTGCAAAGAGTCAGACATGACTAAGCGACTGAAAAGAATTGTTCATGTTTATGTTAGGGGAATCTGTAACATTTAGGAAATATAGGAAATATTTGCCAACAAACAAAAAAAGAATTTGGCATTTAGAAGTATTTCATAGACACTTGTAATCAAACCCACAGAAATTAGCTTGAGGCTGTGGCACAGGTAAAATGTCAGCACTCTCATTCATTTACGGTATTGTGGGGACAAGATCATCTTAAATCTTCCTGTCTTGGTGTTCTTCATCTTTGTCGCTTGTTCAGAAATGTTTATGCTGAGTAACATTTAAATGTTTAAAATATTGATTTAGCTATTTCTAGCATATATAAGGGGAGAAGGCAATGGCAACCCACTCCAGTACAGTACTCTTGCTGGAAAATCCCATGGACAGAGGAGGCTGGTAGGCTGCAGTCCATGGGGCCACTAGGAGTTAGGCACGACTGAGTAACTTCACTTTCACTTTTCACTTTCATGCATTAGAGAAGGAAATGGCAACCCACCCCAGTGTTCTTGCCTGGAGAATCCCAGGGACGGGGGTGCCTTGTGGGCTGCCGTCTCTGGAGTCGCCCAGAGTCAGACACGACTGAGGCGACTTAGCAGCAGCAGCAGCAGCAGATATAAGGGCTTCTCTGGTAGCTCAGTTGGTAAGGAATCCGCCTGCAATGCAGTAAACCCAGGTTCAGTTCCTAGGTGGGGAAGATTCTCTGGAGGGGACATGGCAACCCACTCCAGTATTCTTGCCTGGAAAATCCCGAGGACAGAGGAGCCTGGCAGACTACAGTCCATGGGGTTGCCAAGAGTTGAATACGACTTAGCAACTAAACCATCACTAGCACATACAAAATAATAATAGCCTTTTATTAGTTATTTTCTTGCTTTTGAAGCAGCCAACTTCCTTATAAATCTCATTATTCACTATTGTCCTCAAAAATACCTCTTCAGTTGACATTGTGGTTTCCTGAGTTTCCTGCATTAATTGATGCATTTTCTATAACCATAAAGACTGGTTACCACATACCATGTTTCATAGCAAATGAAAAATCCTTATTTTTTCCCTTAATAGTCTCTCAACTAAGCATTTAAGGCAGTCTCAATGGGAGCTGTCTCTCTACCCGACTAGTGTGTAAAGGAGGCAAATCCCTGAGACGTAAAGGATGAAAAAGTGGGTTTTATATTTGAAGTTTATTACCAACATTTTTTCTTTGTAGCTTAATCACTGAAATTTTCTAATCATGTTTAGAAGGATGAAGATTTTATTTCAGAGACTGAGAAGATGGAGTGTGACATTTTATAGCAGATCACAAAACAGTGGGGCAGTATTTAATTAAAAAAATTTTTTCTTATATCTATTTATGAAGACATCCTTATTACTATTTAACTGCCTTTGAATTGAAATCACTTAGTCATGTCTGACTCTTTGCAACCCCATGGACTGTAGCCTGCCAGACTCCTCTGTCCATGGAATTCTCCAGCGAAGAATACTGGAGTGGGTAGCCTGTCCCTTCTTCAGGGGATCTTCCCAACCTGGGGACTGAACTGGGGTCTCCTGCACTGCAGGTGGATTCTTTAGCAGCTGAACTAACTGGGAAGCCCTAAATGTCTCTAATACAACCTTAAAAGTAAATATTTGTTCCTTTGCTCAGGGTTTAAATAAAATCAGGAATAATTCTTAAGGAAATCTGGCTTATGAAATATTTTATCCAGTTTGTCTTCTGTTCACATTTCTTAGGAACAGGTATGGAGGAGGGGAAAACAAAAGATAAGATTTATTTATTTAAATTTTCTAGAAAGAGCTGCCATTGTTTCCTTTACTGGCAAAGCAGGGAATGAGTGGCAAGGCATTTTCTTAATAAGAACAGTAATTTTTGATTTGAAGCTCATGGATTCAATGCTATATCTTCCCTGGACATATTATTTAAAATATATATTATTTTCTCAATGGTATGTATTTAGCTCTGAACATTCATTCTCTTTGAGGAAACCTATCTAGCTGACTTAAGGTGGACTAGTGTGTTATAAAATTGAACAGTTAAGGTTGGCATCAATTTTTGTATATGACTAGATTATTTCAAGTAAACTTATTTTTTGATTGAGGTCTATTTTATTTATAGTATCATATAACTGTCAGGTGTACCATATAATGACTCTCACTTTTTAAAGGTTATACT
>SJYV01023271.1:167559-183735 GCA_006410875.1 Neotragus pygmaeus | reverse complement strand
TTTTTTTTTTTTTAAAACCTGGAGCAAAACAGGGTTTCTAAGGTACCCATCCAAGACTGCATGGGAAATGGCCCAAACCCAGACTGGAGTTTTCACGAAACCATGCTCACTGCCGGTCTGATATCAAGGGCCCAGGAGGAGCTGGAGGAAGGGCAGGGCAAAATCTGGGCTCTTCAGAGACACACCTGCCAGCAGTCTCCTGGGCTAACGGAGCCCTCCCCCTGCTGATTTCCTTGCGCAATGCTGGAAGATTTTGAGTTGGTTAATTATACAGCTAATGAGCTTGGGGGAGTTTGCTTCCAGAGTCTCTCATTCCAGGTGATGAGAGGGAAAAGCATCACATGTCACATAACGTCTTCTGCCCTTGGGGAGTGAGTTAAGTCAGGTTTATGAAAGGTGGCACATTTGTAAGAAGAGCGTCTGGAGTTCTTGTGTTCCTTGCATGCAGGTGCATCGGTCATGCCTTTTCTCGGCTTCTGGAAAACCTTGTTGCGGAGACTGTCTTTCCCTGCCTGGTTTTACTCTTCTATGCAGCACAGATGTACCTGAAGGTGAGAAATGAAGTGATTTTCTGCCAGTATCACTTCTTCCAGGCTCTGATGCGTCCTGCAAGCCTGCAGAACTCCTGAGGCCATCCACATATCTGCATCCTACAAGACAGATGAAATATAATTTACCTTTTAGACAGTCTTAGGAAGCTTCTAGTTACAGGAAAGGAGAAACCAAAACATGAGCAGACTTACTTGACAGGAAGGAAATGGAGAAGCCCACACAGGAGCAAGGTGCAGGGAAGCTCAGGGATGACGGCTGTGTCGCAGACCTGCGGGGCAGGGGGAGAAAAGACTCTGTGGAAGGGTCTGAAAAATATTAACTAACATGAAATAATAAAAGCAGAACTGAGAGATCATTGGATATGTTTCCTTGTGGTGTAGAAAAACTAGCAGTAGCCACAGAGAAAATTAAATGAAAAAATAAGGCAATTATTAATTCCAGATAACATGAAAAGTTGTACAAGCAAGGAAATGCTGATAGTGGATTACTTGGTTTGGCAGTGAACAGAAATTACATAGCTATAACATTATCACAGGATGAAGGATGTGTAAGTGGAGGAGTAGAGGTTATATGAAAGCCAAATATTTATCTGGTATTATAGGTCATCAGTAAGTAATGTCTAAAACCGGGAAATGGAACAGCAATAAAATACATATTTTGGTTAACTGTGAAATGTAGAAACACAAAATAACAATTAAACTAGGCAAAAATTTTTTTATCAATTTTTTTNGCTAAAGCTGAAACTCCAGTACTTTGGCCACCTCATGCGAAGAGTTGACTCACTGGAAAAGACTGTGATGCTGGGAGGGATTGGGGGCAGGAGGAGAAGGGGATGACAGAGGATGAAACGGATGGATGGTATCACTGACTTGATGGACGTGAGTCTGAGTGAACTCTGGGAGTTGGTGCTGGACAGGGAGGCCTGGCATGCCGCGATTTGTGAGGTCACAAAGAGTTGGACATAACTGAGCGACTGAACTGAACTGAAGTGACTTAGGAGAAGGCAATGGCACCCCCACTCCAGTACTCTTGCCTGGAAAATCCCATGGACGGAGGAGCCTGGAAGGCTGCAGTCCATGGGGTCACTGAGGGTCAGACACAACTGAGGGGCTTCACTTTGACTTTTCATTTTCATGCATTGGAGAAGGAAATGGCAACCCACTCCAGTGTTCTTGCCTGGAGAATCCCAGGGATGGGGAAGCCTGGTGGGCTGCCGTCTATGGGGTCACACAGAGTTGGACATGACTGAAGTGATTTAGCAGTAGCAGTAGCAAAAGCAACTTAGCATGCATAGCATCTTACGGGCTTCCCTGGTAGCTCAGTGGTAAATAATCTACCTGCCAATGCAGGAGACACAAGTTCCATACCTGGGCTGAGGAGATCCCCTGGAGAAAAAGCTGGCAACCCATTCTAGTATTCTTGCCTGGGAAGTCCCATGGACAGAGGAACCTGGCAGGCTACAGCCCATGGAGTCAAAAAAGAGTCAAACACAACTTAACAACTAAACAACAACAACAAAAATAGCATCCTATATATCCTACACACAACCTAGAAACTATTTGCAGGCAATAAGTTGGAGACACTTCTCTCTCTTTTCTCAGTGATAGTCCTATGCTGTCTGTTGTCCAGAATCTGAAACCTACCTATACTGTGTCTAGCCTTTACTTATTTAAGTCAAGAGCATAATTCTGGTTCCTATTATTCCATCTTGGCTGGAAATGGACATTCCAGTTTAGTTTTAAAGACTAGATCTCACATACTTTCCTTTGTAATTACTATATATTAACATTCTCTGTGGTTTAGATCCTTTTCCACCCCCCAGAAACTATCCTTCTTCCTCTGATATACTCTTAAGCTTAATGCAAATTTCCACTGGGCTAAGATTTTGTTGTTGTTGTTCATTTCTGAATCCCTAGATCCCAGAGCAACACAGGGAACACGGTAGACATTGAATAAATTAAAAGTTGATTGTAAACTGCCCCCAAATATCCTCACTCACTGCATATCTGCTACCCAACCTAAAGTAGGACACAGGCTTTGGCAAATCACAATCCTTCAAAAAACTCACACATTGGTTTTAGAAGTTAAAAAAAATGGCACAGTTGATTTTTAACTATTTAAATCCTTTACCAGTTTACTCTTCATCAAGATTAAATCCTACTTATTATTTAATTTGGGCTTCTCTGGTGACTCAGACAGTAAAGAATCTGCCTGCAATGCCGAAGTGTCACATTTATTACTTTTGAAAAACAAGTAGCATTTATTTTCAGTTATGATTTGCCAGGCACCATACTAAGCATTAACTGATTTAATCCTCTCAACAAACTTATGAGATGGTATCTATTATTATCCCCATTCCATTGATGAGAAACCAAGACCAGACTGGTTAAGTAAAATGTCAAGATAATAGAGCTCGGACACAATGGAGCCAGAATCTGGACACAGTTTGAGCAAGTGTATTCACTATATTACTACCTAAATTGCCTCCTAGGACTTTGTACCTGCAAACAGAATTGTAGATGGCTTACAGTAAAAGATTTCTAAAAATATTTAATTAAAATAGAAATTTAAGAGATTTCACTGCTAGTCCAGTGGTTAAGAACCCACCTGCCAATGCCAAGAACATGGGTTCAATCCCTGGTCTGGGAAGATCCCACATGCCATGGAGCAACTAAGCCTGTGCACTGCAATTACTGAAGCCTGCACTCTAGTGCCAGGCTCCTCAACAGGAGTAGCCACAATGAAATATAATGCAGCCATTAAAGGAATGAATAATGCCATTTGCAACCACATAGGTGGACCTAGAGATTATCATACTAAATGAAGTAAGAAAGATATATCATATGATACCTCTTATATGTGAAAACTTAGAAAATAATACAAACTTATTTATAAAACAGACTCACACACTTAGAAAACAAACTTATGATTACCAAAAGGGAAAGGTGAGGGAAGGGATAAACTAGATGTTAAGGTTTAACATTTACACATTACTGTATATAAAATAGATAATCAACATGGACCTACTGTATAGCACAGGGGTCTCTTCTAATATTCTATAATAACCTAAATTTGAAAATGGATAGATATATTAATATGTATAACCAAATCACTCCGCTGTACACCTGAAAGCAACATTGTAAATCAACTATACTCCAACACAAAGTAAAAGTTAAAAAATAAAAATATTTTAAAGGTTATACTCCATTTACAGCTATTATTGTACAACACAAAGACTATAGGAAATATTTCATGAAATTATAAGTGAAGTATCAGATTGAAAAGACTACTTTGGTAAATTCAGATGTTATCATTTTAGGAAACGTGGTAAGATGAAAAGGCATATTCTATTATTGTAAGTAATAGTTGTCAAAGTTTTTTATTCGATGGTCTATTGGCTTGGATGTAGGTCAATTCAGGTTTTAATCCACTACCTTGGGCAAATTATTTAATCTCTTTGATACTTATTTTTCTTATCTATAAAACAGGCATAATGAAATATATACAATATATAGATACACCCAAGGCATATAAGGTAAAAATACATTTGCTTGGACTAAATAAAAGGCATGCCAATCTAATCTAGTAATGTTGAATAAAGATATATCATTTTCACATATGCCTAACTCCCAATAAATTTATAGAGCATCTACTAAGTATAATGCTTTAATAAGGAGTTAAAGATCTATAAAATGACAGAAGAAATGCATGCTAATCAATCAAACACAAAGCCTAGGAAGAGAGATAAAAGGATTCATTGGAAGGGATAGTGATGTTCATCCATACATAGAATGGAGAGCTGAAATGACTTAACATGTGCCAGACTTGGTGCTAAATAGTAGAATAGCCTGATGAGTAACTTAATAAGATTGGAGATTTGGGAAGAGAAAAGGATTGAAAGAATCAGAAAAGCATAAGAAAAGATTGATATATTTAATGCAGAGCCAGCCACATATGGTTCCTGGAGTACTTCCTTAATTCAACAGAGAATGGGAAGCCAGAATGTTATTTCTAAGGAGGCAAGTTTTAGGATGAATCATGAATTTGGAAGATATAATAGAAATTAAAAGTGACGTGAAGGTGATACTCCCAGTTGTATATGACTCTTTGTGACCCCGTGGACTGTAGCCCACCAGACTCCTCTGTCCATGGCATTCTCCAGGCAAGAACACTGGAGTGGGTAGCCATTTCTTTCTCTGGGGGATCTACTTGACCCAGGGATTGAGTCCAGGCCTCCTGCATTGCAGGCAGATTCTTACCATCTGAGCCACCAGCGAAGCTGAACTATCTGTCAAAAAATAGTTCCCAGTTTTACTGGATCTCATTTGCAGTTAGTTATATACATACAAAGACAAACAATATGATCAGACCCTTCTCAGTCTTCTGTTTTCTAAAGAAGGTAAAGCAGACTTAACGGTTTTGGTTCCTTTGTAAATTTGAAGATAACACAAAGGAATATCTCAGTGCTAATTGTTTAAAAAGTCACAAATTTCCAATGACTAAAATACTAAACAATGAGTTTTCCTGTATCACAAAAGCTGTATTACCTCTGATTCATTCTCTATAGAATATAATCATACAATATGTATTTTTTTCAAATCAAAGTTAGGACTTTTAATGTTAGCTGCAATACTTCATGAATTCCAGGGTTGGATCTCAATTTACCTCAGTTTCTTCAAGTCATTAGGCCCTCTGTTTCTGCAGTGGGGAAAAAATGATACTACCAACTCAGTCTGTTGTTGTGTAAAAGAATTAAGTAAGATTAGTAAAGAGGTCTAACACAGGAAAGTGCTAAATTTAATTATTTATTATTAGCATCTCCTTCCCATGCAGATGTTTCTGGTTTAAAAAATGTGAACCATGTGGGACAACACAGGATCAATGACTCTAGTAAATGCGGAGCAAGAAGGATGGACAGAGCGGCATTGTGAAGCCATGTGGTCAGGAAAGAAAGAAGATCTAAATACTCACAGGGATGGCCTTTGAAGGAAAACCATTCAGCAACCAGGAACAAACAGAAAAAGCAAAAAGGGAGGAGGGACAGAAATGATGAATATTTAAGATGTAAAGAAAAAAGTTACAGAGGGGAAAGTAAGAGAAGCAGCATGGGGGAAGAGACGAAAAACAAGCATTTGCCAAACTTGGCACAAATGCATCCTTTAGAAAAGAGGAAATGTAAGCCTCAGTGAAAACAATATGGCAAAAGGAAATACAAGGAAAGTAATTTTAAAATGAAAGTTCAACACACAAAAAGACCAGTTGCAGAAATCAATGAATACAGAGAAAGACCTTTAAATATGCATGTACTTGCACACATGCACACACACACACACACACACACACACACACACACCAGGGTTAAGTTCTAAAGAAAGCCCAGCAGTACATAGTAATTAGCCCTGAAGGAAATTTAGCAAACAGATTTTTCTTTCCATTCTCTCTACATCTATTTTCCATTGAAATCTGTCAACGTAATCTCATCACTCACATTCCCATATTTNCACACATACCAGGGTAAGTTCTAAAGAAAGCCCAGCAGTACATAGTAATTAGCCCTGAAGGAAATTTAGCAAACAGATTTTTCTTTCCATTCTCTCTACATCTATTTTCCATTGAAATCTGTCAACAGAATCTCATCACTCACATTCCCATATTTAAGGAAATTACTTCAGCATACTTTCTAAAGTCAGAAAAAGATAAATATTTTTGTCTGCTTATTAAAAATGATAATTATAAGGAAGAAGGCTGAAGATGCTGGAGCAGAAGGATGTGTACTCATCTCCTCCTGCGAGAGCACTGAAATAATAATTAGCTATTGAACAACCATCAACAGGAGGATACTGGAACCCACCAAGAAAATATACCCCATGTCCAAAGACAAAGGAGAAACGGCAACAAAATGGTAGGAGGGGTGCNTGAAGCTGAAACTCCAATCCTTTGGCCACCTTATGCAAAAAACTGACTCATTGGAAAAGACCCTGATGCTGGGAAAGATTGAAGGCAGGAGGAGAAGGGGATGACAGAGGATGAGATGGTTGGATGGCATCACCTACTCAATGAACATGAATTTGAGCAAGCTCCAGGAATTGGTGATGAACAAGGAAGCCTGGCGTGCTGCAGTCCATGGGGTCGCAGAGTCAGACATAACTGAGTGACCGAAATTACTGACTGACTGACTGACTGACATCTTAATTATAGTAGTGGTTACATGATTGTACAAACTTACACAAAATGTACAATTAAAACAGGTACATTTATTGTATGTTAATTTTACCTCAATAAAGTTGGTTTGAAAAAAAATTTTTCCTCCAAGTGATTCCAGCATTGGGGAAGAAATCTCTGAATAAACCTAACCTCCAGTTGTATGTAAATATCTTCTCTACAATAATCACCTACTCCTGTCTGAATATTTCTCATGCCTGAAGCTTGCAGCTACACAGGCTACCCTGTCCACTTCATGACAGCTCTGTCAGAAAAACCTCTCATGCTGAGTCTAAACATATTTCCCTCTAATGGTATAAGTTCTCCACTCAGCAGCTACCTTAATATAATCTTATTGACAATGGTGTATAGCAGAGCTGTTTTAACATGGGCTCTGAGATCTGACAGGTCTGAATTTTATTCTGGTCATATTATTTATTAGTGAACTTGAGCAAGTTACTTAAGTTTGCTAGATCTCAGTTTCCTCAGCTGTAAAATATTCATAAAATAGCTCTATGAGGGTTATGAGAATTTAGGAGAAGATGCATGTAAAGCTCTTCACATTATGCCTGGCATATTAACCAGGCTAATCAACACAGCTACCTCAATCGTTAAGATTTTANTAGATCTCAGTTTCCTCAGCTGTAAAATATTCATAAAATAGCTCTATGAGGGTTATGAGAATTTAGGAGAAGATGCATGTAAAGCTCTTCACATTATGCCTGGCATATTAACCAGGCTAATCAACACAGCTACCTCAATCGTTAAGATTTTAATTCCAGAGCACTTGAGATCCAGATTGCTTGAAAATGCTATAAATTGTTAATGTAATTACAACCCACACAGTCATCCATTTTTTTCTTTCAACATTAAATATGCCTTAAGTATTCAATTCACAATCACAAAATGCTGACTTAAGAGGCATTCGTTATCTGATACAAACAATAATTGTAAAAGGATTAGAAGAGAGACTTGAAATAAAGTTTTAGCAGAAGTAGTACTTGAATATGATTTTGAAGATTAGAAAGTATATAAATAATGGTGTGTTTGATTAAAGAAAGAAGTGAGAATTTAATTTGTGATCTTGGTAAGACTTTCCAGAGTCTTAATTTATTTTATTTTCATGAAGTGCTCTGAAAAGAAACTTCATACTTGACATATAAAGCCCTGCTTCATTTAAGCCTATGTACAATAAGCATGAGATTAAAGTCTAAGATTACTGCCACATTAGGGGGCTGCCTATGCATCATGGCAACCTCAGTACTTAAGGTCTGGATGACAATGTGAGTCAAAGCATATTAAGCTGATGTTCTATTCCTCCCTTGATTTTGACCAAGTTAATTCCCTTCTTTGGACATCAGTTTTCCTATATGTAAAATGGGAGGGGGGATAATCTAAAGCTCTCCAAGCTCTTTTTTAACTTAAAACCCTATAACCCAAGTTACCCATGTGTATGCATTTGTTAAAACTCAGTCAATAGATCCTTATTATTTGCACATTCCACTAGATGCAAATTTTTTATGACATCAAAGAAAACTCTATATACAAATGATAAACTTTACTTAATGATATGCATACACATTTAGGGATTAATTATACTGATTTCTGCTAAAATGTACCCTAAAATAAGAAGGATAAATGGATGGATGCATGAATAGAAAGGTGAGAAAGAAACTATACAAAAGTGTTAATGGTAGAATCTATGTGGTGAGTATATGAGGGTTCACTATAAAATTCTGGCAAAGAAAGTGAAAGTGATAGTCACTCACTTCAGTTCAGTTGCTCAGTCATGTCCATCTCTGCAACCTCATGGACTGCAGCACTCCAGGCTTCCCTGTCAATCACCAACTTCCAGAGCTTGCTCAAACTCATGTCTATTGAGTTGGTGATGCCATCCAACCATCTCATCCTGTCATCCCCTTCTCCTCCTACCTTCAATCTTTCCCAGCATCAGGGTCTTTTCCAATGAGTCAGTTCTTCATGACAGGTAGCCAAAGTATTGGACCTTCAGCATCAGTCCTTCCAATGAATATTCAGAATTGATTTCCTTTAGGATGGACTGGTTGGATCTCCTTGCAGTCCAAGGGACTCTCAAGAGTCTTCTCCAACACCACGGTTCAAAAGCATCAANCATCAGGTGGCCAAAGTATTGGAGTTTCAGCTTCAGCATCAGTCCTTCCAATGAATATTCAGGACTGATTTCCTTTAGGATGGACTGGTTGGATCTCCTTGCAGTCCAAGGGACTCTCAAGAGTCTTCTCCAACACCACGGTTCAAAAGCATCAATTCTTCGGTGCTCAGCTTTCTCTCTAGTCCAACTCTCACATCCATACATGACTACTGGAAAAACCATAGCTCTAACTAAACAGACATTTGTTGGCAAAGTCTCTGCTTTTAAATATGCTGTCTAAGTTGGTCATAACTTTTCTTCCAAGGAGCAGTGTCTTTTACCTGCATGGCTGCAGTCACCATTTGCAGTGATTTTGGAGCCCTAGAGAATAAAGTCTGTCACTGTTTCTATTGTTTCCCCATCTATTTGCCATGAAGTGATGGGACCGGATGCCATGATCTTCGTTTTCTGAATGTTGAGTTTTAAGCCAGCTTTTTCACTCTCCTCTCACTTTCATCAAGAGGCTCTTCAGTTCCTCTTCACTTTGTGCCATAAGGGTGGTGTCATTTGCATATCTAAGGTTATTAAATATTTCTCCTGGCAACCTTGATTCCAGATTGTGCTTCATCCAGCCTGGCATTTTGCATAATGCACTCTGCATATAAGTTAAATAAGCAGGGTGACAATATATAGCCTTGATGCATTCCTTTCCCAACTGAAACCATGTCGTTCCATGTTTGGTTCTAACTATTGCTTCTTAACCTGCATAGAAATTTCTCAGGAGGCAGGTAAGGTGGTCTGGTATCCCCGTCTCTTGAAGAATCTTCTACAGTTTGCTGTGATCCACACAGTCAAAGGCTTTGGCATAGTCAATAAAGCAGAAGCAGACGTTTTTCTGGAACAGTTGCTCAGTCACGTCCAACTCTTTGTGACCCCATGGACTGCAGCACACCTGACTCCTCTGTCCAAAGGATTTTCCAAGCTAGAATACCAGAGTGGGTTGCCATTCCCTTCTTCAGGGGATTTTCCTGACTCACGGCTTGAACCCGTATCTCTTGTGCCTCCTGCATTGCAGGCAGATTCTCTACCTTCTGAGCCACTGGGGAAGTCTGCAAAATTCTGTCAACCTGGGTCTGTGAAATTTTCATAATAAAATGTTAAGTAATCTTTTAAATATCAGAAAAAATAATCTATGATTCTGATTTCTTCTTACATATTCAAACAACATTGGTAATCCTACATATCCCTGGGCTTCCTACATGGTGCTAGTGGTAAAGAACCTGCCTGCCAGTGCAGGGGAGGTAAGAGATACAAGTTCAGTCCCTGGGTTGGGAAAATCCCCTGGAGGAGGGCATGGCAACCGACTCCAATATTCTTGCCTGGAGAATCCCTTGGACAGAGGAGCCTGATGCGCTACAGTTCATAGGGTTGCAAAGAGTCAGACATGACTGAAATGACTTAGCATGCATAAATNATATTTCTCCTGGCAACCTTGATTCCAGATTGTGCTTCATCCAGCCTGGCATTTTACATAATGCACTCTGCATATAAGTTAAATAAGCAGGGTGACAATATATAGCCTTGATGCATTCCTTTCCCAACTGAAACCATGTCGTTCCATGTTTGGTTCTAACTATTGCTTCTTAACCTGCATAGAAATTTCTCAGGAGGCAGGTAAGGTGGTCTGGTATCCCCGTCTCCTGAAGAATCTTCTACAGTTTGCTGTGATCCACACAGTCAAAGGCTTTGGCATAGTCAATAAAGCAGAAGCAGACGTTTTTCTGGAACAGTTGCTCAGTCACGTCCAACTCTTTGTGACCCCATGGACTGCAGCACATCTGACTCCTCTGTCCAAAGGATTTTCCAAGCTAGAATACCAGAGTGGGTTGCCATTCCCTTCTTCAGGGGATTTTCCTGACTCAGGGCTTGAACCCGTATCTCTTGTGCCTCCTGCATTGCAGGCAGATTCTCTACCTTCTGAGCCACTGGGGAAGTCTGCAAAATTCTGTCAACCTGGGTCTGTGAAATTTTCATAATAAAATGTTAAGTAATCTTTTAAATATCAGAAAAAATAATCTATGATTCTGATTTCTTCTTACATATTCAAACAACATTGGTAATCCTACATATCCCTGGGCTTCCTACATGGTGCTAGTGGTAAAGAACCTGCCTGCCAGTGCAGGGGAGGTAAGAGATACAAGTTCAGTCCCTGGGTTGGGAAAATCCCCTGGAGGAGGGCATGGCAACCGACTCCAATATTCTTGCCTGGAGAATCCCTTGGACAGAGGAGCCTGATGCGCTACAGTTCATAGGGTTGCAAAGAGTCAGACATGACTGAAATGACTTAGCATGCATAAATACCAAGCACATGGCAAGATTCTCTTCCCTAATCTTTTTAGCACAGTCTGTAATAATAGTCCCTAATATTTAAAAAAAAAAGACTAATGAAAAGATGACAATAGCAAATCTTGGAAAGAATATAAAGAAATTGTAACTCTCATGCACTACTGGACGAAATGTAAAATAGTGTTGCCACTTTGGAAAACAGGCTCACAGTTCCTCAGTTAAACACAGAGTAATTATGTGACTTGATCACTCTACTCTTGGATATACACCCAAGAGAAATAAAAATATATGCTCATATAAAAACTTGAACACAATGTTCATAATAACATTATTTATAATAGCTAAAAGGTGGAAACAACCTAAATGTTCATCAACTGGTGTATGGATAAACCAATGTGATATATTCATATAACAGAATATTATTCAGTCATAAAAGGGAATGAAGTATTGACACATACTAAAACATGGATGAAATTTGAATGTTTTATGCTAAATAAACAAACACAATCTCAAAAGACCACTTATTGTATAATTCCATTTATATTAAATGTCCAGAAAGTGTAAAACGGTAGACACAGAAATTTAGTTATTCCCAAAGGCTAGAGGAGATGAGTGTTCGGGGTGATGGCTAATGAGTTCAGGGTTTTTGCAGGATTGGAAACAGTAAAAACGTTCTAAAATTGATGGTGGTGATAGATACATCCTTTGTAATTGTTCTAAAAGTCAATGAATTTTACAGTTTCAATAAGTGAATTGTATTGTATATAAATTATACCACAACAAAGCTGTAAAAAATTGAAAATCATGTCAAAACTTATCCAGTCTCTCTCTGGTCTCTTCTCTGCCCTATGCCTCATTAGCTCTCTGGTCAAGAAGTGGTCTCACCAACTCTTTCCCTTGTCTTTTGCTTCAGAGGCACTTAAACTGTCTTATATATTCCTGGAAAACCACTCCTTAGATTTCTTTTTCAGTTTTATTTCACCTTTGTGCTTGAACTATAATAATTTTTGAGGCTTTCTTGATTCCATTAATTCATTTGACAAATTTATAGAGTAGTTATGTCATGTCAAACACTCTATTAAGCACCTAAGGCATAAAGTCAAAAAAACCTCCTGGTGCTTGCCCTCAAAATGTTTGCAGTCTATTAAGGGAGGCAGATATATAAACAGATAATTCATATATAAATCAACATGTACCATAATTGAAGCAAGTAAAACAGCTAAGGGAGAGAAGACTTTGCTGTCACACTTAAAGCCAGAAAACCAAGTTTAAATGAAGTAGATTTAACAGCTTTGAAATCTTAAACAAGTCACTTAATTACCCTGAGACCCAGTAAAATGGAGAAAATGCCATCTACCTTACCAGGTTTGTGTGATAATCATATGCAAACATAATATGAAAATACTTTATATATTCTAGTATACCATGATAATAATATTTTGGAAATAATTATTGCTTCATCTACTTTCTTTGCAATTTAGTAAGGATAAAGTAAGTAGTGTGCTCTAAGATTTGAGAAAAAATAATATGATATTTTTCTTATAACTGAAAGTAACAGATGGAATTTTAATAGTTTCTGGAACAAAAGGAAACATCTTGAAACATAATGATTTCAAGACTGACTGAGGAGATGGAGAATAACATGGACAAAGGGTTAGATCATGGTTGGAAGAGACAAAAGCCAGCTCGATAGCAAGCTTGAACTAAACATAAGTGGGGTAGAAAACATGGTATTGAAGGCAAGACTTTGAAAGTGAGGAAAAATTTTAATGGGCGCTATGAGCTTGCAATACTCTTAGCAATCACATACACTTTCTTTTAACACGTAAAAGTGAATTTATCTCAGTGAGGAAATGTCCTTTCCCAGAATAACTTAAGCACAAAGTTCTACTGTATTTCAAATCTCCCAGAAACAAAGAACTAAGAAGCTACATGCACAGACATAAGAACAGCATGTTTTCTGGTCAGTTTAATTAGGTGAAGAGGAACTAAAGAGCCTCTTGATGAAAGTGAAAGAGGAGACCAAAAAAAACTAGCTTAAAACTAACCATTCAAAAAATGAAGATCCTGGCTTTCCAACCCATCACTTCATGGCAAATAGATGGGGAAACAATGGAAACAGTGACAAACTTTATTTTCTTAGGTTCCAATATCACTGCAGATGGTGGCTACAACCATGAAATTAAAAGACACTTGCTCCTTGGAAGAAAAGCTATGATCAACCTAGACAGCATATTAAAAAGCAGAGACATTACTTTGCCAACAAAGGTCTGTCTAGTCAAGGCTATGGTTTTTCCAGTAGTCATGTATGGATGTGAGAGTTGGACTATAAAGAAAGCTGAACACTGAAAAATTGACGCTTTTGAACTGTGGTGTTGGAGAAGACTCTTAACAGTCCTTGGACAGCAAAGAGATCAAACCAGTCCATCCTAAAGGAAAACAACCCTGAATATTCACTGGAAAGACTGATGCTGAAGCTGAAGGTCCAATACTTTGGCTACCTGTCATGAAGAACTGACTCACTGGAAAAGACCCTGATGCTGGGAAAGACTGAAGGCAGGAAAAGGGGATGAGAGAGGATGAGATGGTTGGAAGGCATCACCAACTCGATAGACATGAGTTTGAACAAGTTCTGGGAGTTGGTGATTGACAGGGAAGCCTAGCATGCTGTAGTCTATGGGGTCACAAAGAGTTGGTTACGACTCTTTGCCAGGCAGCAATTTAACTGCCTGACATAGTGTTGGCTCCTGGTGAAATCTGTGGAGTCTCTATATATTTTCTATACTTCCTTTCTGATTAAAAAAATACCAAATAAATTATAAGCTAAAGAACAAGTTAACCAATAAATCTGTATAAAGACAAAAATCAAAAATAATAACAATGGGAAACTAGCTCTACAGATCATATGTATTAAAGAGAGGCAAATAAATTATAATCTCAAATAACAGAATAATATAACAGAGTTAATAGTACTATTTGACATTTAATATTTCAATGTCCCAACTCATATATATATGTGTGTAAGTGTGTGTGTGTGTGTGTGTGTGTGTGTGTTTCAATCTTAATGGCATACAAATGTAACATATTTACAAAAAATTCTTTAATGTCTAATATATTATTCCAAGTTCTCACTTAGCTGGATATAATAAGAAAACAGAATAATTAGAGACCACAAATATCATCAGTCACATATATGGGCTAAATGTTTGCATTTATTCCTATTTAATACTTATCATGGATCCTAACAGGGGCTTCTGACTGGAGCCCAGCAACTAATGGATGAGGGGGGCGCAGAAACTAAACTTAGGAAAAGGGAGATGTTTACTTACATAACCTAGATGTTATGTAAATGTTCAGGCCCAAATCCTTCTAGGCTATAGGAATGACAGTACTGTCACCCATGGCAGATTGGGGTGGGGGAGGCTTCTTTCCTAGATTAGCATTAGAAAATTAGTTATAAATATTTTTTTCAATTAGTTGCCATAAGTAGTGCCAACATGGCACTATTTAATAAAGGCTGGAGAGGATTAGGTGGAGAGTTACTGGCCCTAGATTTTTAACCTTTTGCTGTGCTCAGATGCACTACAGAGTTTCTGAGCCAAGACTAGAAGGACACAACTGGAAATAGAATTTGAAAGTAAAAAACTGATATTTGACAGAAACAATGGAAGACAATGCCCTACAGGGTTACTAGATACAACTGTACGAAACATGCTGTAATGGATGCTATATTGCAGCTACCAGATCCCTCTTCAGGACCGAAGAATTTATTTCCTTGGCTACTGGTAGTGCTACCAGCTGACAATTCTCAGCTAACTGCCCTCTCCAGGAATTGTCCTTGGTTGAAAAGAGCTGCTTCTTCCAAGGTCATTCAGCCTGCATCCAATAACTGGTTGATCGACGTGAGGGTCTGAAGTTCTCACCTCAATCCTGAAAAACCATCCCAGCTCCAGAGCTTTGGTGGAGTTTGCTGAGCATTTGTTTGGAATGCTAACACAGACCAGCCTCTCCCTCTGCCCAATTCTGACTCCTTTCCTTCCCCCTAAAGTGTTGATACTGAGAGCACTTCTCAGAAAACTCTGTCCATGTTAGTCTCTACCTCAGAATCTGCTTTGTGAGAAACCCAACCAGCAAGTCAAGGAGATATGGAACCACATGCAGTTTCATTGTGAATAAATTACGATATTAGTAGTATCGTAGGTCCCTAGGTAGTCCAGTACACTAAGAAGTTTATCAAATTCATCCCCATTCTTGGTCTTCAATTCAGTACCTGACAACTAATTATCAACCTATGGAAAACCTGAAGAGTCAGAGGTGCCAAAAGAACATCTGAGTAAAAGATAGGAATTGGAATTATTTATTTCAAGACAACTGACAGGGAGAAAACCAACAATATAAGATTAGAAAATAAAATTTTAGTATAGAGGATATAGATAAGCTAAAAGAAGATTTGCCAATAATTAAAAGTGATAGAATATTAGAATAACTGGTAATGAAGTTAGATTATTCATTTAATACCATTTATAATAACAATAATTTGAATTCACTCTATGTTAAGAGCTATCCTGAGCATGTCATACAGTGTATTTAAGTAATTAATCTTTACAACAGTGCTATGAGGAAGAATTATTATTATGCCCATTTTATAGATAAAGAAATTCCCAAGACTTACAAAGATAAAGTAACTTGTCTAAAGTTACACAGCTAGAAAATGATAAAATAAGGATCCCAACCCAGGATTTCCTGACTCTAAAACTCACACTCCAGAGTACTGCCTCTGGGTACATATATATTTTGCGTGTTGTGTTAGAATCTGAGAAAATGAAAGGATATGCTTAATTTTCTCTAATCCAATGGGAAGAATGGCTAGTTGATGTAGATTCTGACCAATCATAGCATCTTTTGGAGCCTCTGTTGCTATTTGTGTCGAATAGAGATAATGATATCTTTTTTTTTTTTTTTTTTTT
>SJYV01023271.1:145872-164202 GCA_006410875.1 Neotragus pygmaeus | reverse complement strand
CAGCACTGTTTATAATAGCCAGGACATGGAAACAACCTAGATGTCCATCAACAGATGAATGGATAAGCAAGCTGTGGTACATATACACAATGAAATATTACTCAGCTATTAAAAAGAATACATTTGAATCAGTTCTAATGAGATGGTTGAAACTGGAGCCGATTATACAGAGTGAAGTAAGCCAGAAAGAAAAACACTAATACAGTATACTAACACATATATATGGAATTTAGGAAGATGGTAATGATGACCCTATATGCAAGCAAAAGAGACATAGATGTGTAGAATGGACTTTTGGACTCCGAGGGAGAGGGAGAGGGTGGGATGATTTGGGAGAAAGGCATTGAACATGTATACTATCATGTAAGAAACGAATCGCCAGTCTATGTTTGATGCAGGATGCAGGATGCTTGGGGCTAGTGCATGGGGGTGATCTGGAGGGATGATGTGGGGTGGGAGGTGGGAGGGGAGTTCATGTTTGGGAGCTCATGTACACCCATGGCAGATTCATGTCAATGTATGCCAAAACCAATACAGTATTGCAAAGTAAAATAAAGTAAAAATTAAAAATTAAGAAAAAAAGAAAATATTATAAATATATATTTATATGTGTGTATACATGTGTGTACAAAAAGCTCGAAAGGTTTCACCTAGACTTTTAAAGATACACACACATACATACATACATATATAGTCTATATTACATTAAAACATTTCTCTTACATACAAATTACTAATATAATTTTAAAAGTTAAAAAAACACAAATGTTAGAATGTTAAAACAAGAAGAATTTAAAGATCATATTATTCCACATCCTTTTCTAAATGAGGAAACAGTCAAAGAAAGGTTATCCAGGGACTGGAAGCCAAGAATTCACAGTCCAGGGCTACTGTCCATCCCATTTGTCATATACCTCATGGTACCTCTGAGGGCTTTTTCCATAGATTAATCTGGTAGAAAACTAGATCAAAGGTCAGCAAACTTTTTTTATCTAAAAAGCCAGATAGTAAGATATCTTTGGCTGTCAAAAGATTTGTCACATCTTCTTCTTTTTCCCAACACTTCAAATATAAAAACTATATGCAGCTTTCAGAACAGTATAAAAGCAGGTCACATACCAGGTTTGGTCCACAAACTGATCTAGGTTAAGCAGAAGGAAAAAAGACAAAGGAAACGAGACTTATCATAGGGTAATTTACATCAGTCATTAGTGAGGTTACAGAGGCCCACCTAGGGTGGGAGGAGTATAACTGAGAGGGGAAAGAAGCTTAAATGACAATTGGCTTAAATTTTCCCAAATTTCTATAGCAATCCAGACTTGAGTTTTAAATGGCCAGTAAGGTAAGAAATCAACATAGAAAATTCTGAGGGGTAGTTGGATTTGTGTTTTCATATATATTCATAATTGAGGTCTCAGGGCAATGTGGCCAGTACACCCAGATTAAGGAGGTAGAATGTTATGCATTGTTTTTAATGCTAGTACATTGATTGAATGTTTGTAAACTAAAGTTAAGAGCTCTTTCTAGTTCTCAATCAAAAATTTTTGAAGAAAAAAATAAGATGATGGAGAAGTGAGAAGCAGCTCTCAACCTTAAAGAACTCTCACTTTAGGTTTCTTTTCTTGGTGATTAACAACAGTCACTGGAATTTCTCTGTCCCTGCCTGGCCTAAAAACTGCACATAATTGCACACTAACATCACAAGTGCAACAGGCATCCTGGTATAAATTATAGGCATCCTGGAATAGGAGAGAGACTCTGACAGGAGACAGATCCAGTTTAAATTCTGATCCTGCTACTTACTAGCATTTGTGATCTTGAATTAATGATCTGAACCTCATTTTCATTATCTAATCAGTCTGGATAATAATACCTGCTTCATAGAGTTACTGGGAGAATTTCATGAGATATGGTATAAAAGTGAAAAATAATACCTGACATATGGTAGGTGTTCAACAAACTATTACTTCCTTTCCCTCCTGTATCCCCAACAACCACCCAGTGTTTGTTGAAGATCTCCTTTTCACCACTGTAGTTACACTTATGTGATAGAGATTACCCTATTTGTGGAATTAAAAAATACTTTTAAAGTTCTTAGAATATTCAATAGCAAACAGGGGGATGCAAAACATCTAAGATACTTAAGTGAAAGCCTAAGACTGATAGTTGCCTTGGAGAGTTCAAGCCTCTTCACACATAGTAATAGATAATATTTGCCAAGAACAGGCCCAGAAAAATAGTACTTACTCAGTGTCAGTGTGTTGCTCTGTAGCTTGCAAAGTGCTTCTACATCACTACCACATTTAAGACTCAGAATGACCCAGAACAGAGACCTTGAACCCAGGTCAGCTGATCATCCAGTGATGTTTCCAGTAGACCAAATTCAATGCAAAATACATAGGTTACTTTGTTTAAAATCTTAAGGCATGAGCACTGAATCTTCCTTTAAGAAAACCATGCTTAACTAAAAGGTATTAAGTTTGCCTGCTCAGCTTCATGTGACCACCCTCTGGGAAGATAAATGCCCCAACTGATAGTAAACAGTAAAGGATTAAGAAATTTACAGTGTTCTTTGTATTGTTTTGTGTCTTACTTTTGTAGAAAAAACAGAATCAGGACTCTCATTTTCACCTACTAAAATTTCATTTTCCTCAATGATTATATGAGAAAGAGAAAAATATTTATTAGATGTTTATTTGTCTCATTTTTTTTGTGGACTTGAGTTTCCACCAGTCATTCCAAAGAAATTTCTATCTCTACAAGAAAATATTTTCCTAGTCCTTGTGATGCAGAATATGAAGAATCAGAAATAGAAGACAGACTTAAACCAGAAAAGAGAAGAGCTTAGCCAAGAAAGAAAAGAGGGAAAGAGAAGAAATTATCAGACAACAAATGAGAAATAAGTCTATTGGGTATAAAAGTGGCTTGGAGAGGAAACAAGATCTCACCAAATGTCATTCTACTCTTGAATTGTATTTCTTCAACCAAGATATAATGTGGTTTTGTTTTCTAGGGGCAGCGATTTACTTGGTGACCACTACCAAACTGTTTGCTAGGAGCTACAGGAGACAGTACAAAGATTAGGATTTGGCTCCTGCTCTTAAGGTGTAAGAGACACAGAAACAATTAAGGCTCTTAGTTAGTGCACAGTAGAGGCAAATCAGGCCTGACAATACTTTGACAAAGAATTGACCTAAGAGAAGACTATTTCTGGTTTTTGGTTTCCTTCTGAAATATTGTAAAATATCACCCTAAAGACATTTGATTTGTGAGAAAAATTAGTCTAAAACTTTCCAAAATGAACAACCCAAATGCCACTGAAAAAACCCAGGGATGTAGACAACCCACATGGCTTGAAAATGCCTGAATCAGAGCAAATAAAAGAAAATTAAAGCCTTCTCTGGGAGAATCTGAGATGGATCTTCAAAACTTTTTAAACATATTTCTTGAAAGGAAAGTTTTAAAGAACTTAAAAGAAGGGCATGATGTCTTAATAAAAGCCAGCAAGTACCATATTGAATGACTAGTGGAGCTTCAAATCCAGAAATAATTGAGGGGAATAAAGTAAATAGCTAATCCCCCCCCCCCTTCTCTTTCTCATAAGATCAGTGAAGGAAATGAAATTTTAGTAGGTAAAACTACTAGAGGGCTTCAGTATTGTGAGATCTAGTGCTATTTCTTCAACAAAAATAAGAGGCAAAATAAACAAACAATGCTCTGATTTTCTCAAATCCACACAATTTAGTATCAGTTGGGGCATTTATGTTCCTGGAAGGAAGCATAAAATAAAAATTAAGATGACTCCAATATGTTACCTAAAGGTCAAACAGCAAACATTTCTTACTCCAAGTTAGCTACACTGAGCAAGTTGCTATAACTTCAGATGTACATCTGATCTAGTATCTTTTGATATGCAGAATGAATACTTAATAAGAGAATCTGCCCAAATCCTGTGAAAAAGCACCCTAGTAGAAGCTGAGAAATCTGACCTGTAGCAGCACTAAGGTACTCACCCTCTACACTCAAGGGTGAAGGAAGAGCTTAGAAAATGGACATCCATCCACTGCCCAAATGAAGCCAATTTTATCCCATTCCAGATGTCCTACTAGCTAAACATTCAGAAAATAATGGAAGGGAGGTATGTGGTAGACTTCATCCCAAGGCCAGGCAGGACCCTATATCAAAGATCAATTGAAGAAAAAAAGAATATATACCGTATAATCTTAACAGCAAGGCATTATATACTAAAAAGCAAAAACACTGTAAGGAAATATGATAATTCATTGTTTTTGTCTTTAATGATAAGACTATTTTTTCTTCTATATTCTTCTATATATCCCAATAAACTCTGATATAATTTAATACTTTTCTGAATTTTACATTTTTTCTACAATGAATGAGCAAATAGCTTTACAGTAAAAACAAACAAAAAATATCAAATGGAAAAAAGAAAAATAAGAGGCAGGGGGGAAAACTTAGTTCTCAGGGGATAATTCTAGAATTTTCTTTAGAACATCATCATAAACTCTGAAAATTAGCACCACCAAAACTCTGTGATTATGCTTTAAAAACAGCCTAACATTTTGCATTTTCCAGCCACTGGTCTTTCTGTGTTTGTTTCTCCTCTGTGCAAACTCGACGAAATGCTAATAAAAATCTCATTCCATGAAAAGTGTGTAAGTAAGAAGAGAAAGAAAGAGAGAAATGTGCACTTAAGAAAGAGAGAAAGAGTGTTTGAAAAGTGTGTGACAAATAAGTAACAAACATTTGGAGAAGTATGAATGGGTAAAAATGCAAATAAAACTCCAAATGAGATATACTTGAGGCTGGCCTTACCAACAGGGAGGAGAGTATAGAAAGATTATAATGGAGAGGAGAGAGCAAAATATAAAAGAAAAAACAGCAGGAAAAATACAAACTTCATGTGTGTGTGTTTTTTTCATATAGGATTCACAACATTCCTCAGAAAATTCAATTTAGTTGCCCTGTTCTAGCTTGCTAACCAGAACCAATTTAATTTTAAATCTACACACAGAGCCAAGGGGGACGAAATATTTTGCAATTACTTTTAGCTCCCTTTTGGAAGGCAGAATAAGATTTAACCAGTTCTGCTCCAGCTACAGTAACCTTCTAGGTTTGTCAGAGGCCTAGATGGTGTCCTTCAGTTGAAAAGTAAAGAACAGAAAACTGTGTACTGCAATTACTTGCTTTGTTTAACAACTTAATGGGAGTGAATTTTTGAGAATGTGACAAATTGTTCTTGATTTATCTGCACAGGGCATGAAATACTGGTGCAAGAGACCAATTTGTTTCACAGACAATGTCTACTCCTTGCTATAAATCTGTCCACTGTCACACTCTATTTGACAACCAGTTAGGTGATTTTTGAAAAACTAGTTTATTACTGCATTTAACAAAGAGCAGAAAACTGATATATGACCCTCTCATTGCTTCTCAGCTACCAGGAACACATTTCTCAGATATGAGTCTATATAATGCTTAGGTTTTATGCTCTGTCGTGACAGACAGGTAAACAAGTTGATAAAATCAAGCTCATTCAAAAAGAAAAGGTTATCATATTCATGCATGCCCGTTGCTTGTCATGAAACTTCAAACAGTTTCTGGTTCTGCTTACCATCTGCGCAGATTTATTCCAAATAATATAACAAAGTTTGTTTCTTGATTTCTTTCAACATAAATAGAACCATTAAGTTTTGGGAGTGTTTATATTCTGGGAGATCATCAGATCATCTATTCTGATTAGTCTTAACAGATTGGCCTGGCCCCTGCCTTTACACAGAGCTCAGCCCCTTTTCCCCTCCTCAGTCAGCACTTTCTACATTAATACTGCTGAATTTCTGAAGCATCTATCCTCAGAAACATTCTTTGCCATGCCTCCTACTGGGAGGAAATGAGGCTGCTACAGGTCTGACTTGAGTTCCCCTTAGGCTATATTGTAGTATGAAGTTGCTCAGTTGTGTCTGACTTTTTGTGACACCATGAACTGTAGACTACCAGCCTCCTCCCTCCACGGGATTTTCCAGGCAAGAATACTGGAGTGAGGTGCCATTTCCTTCTCCAGAAGATCTTCCCAACCAAGGGTTTGAACATGGGCCTCCCACATTGTAGGCAGACGCTTTACCGTCTGAGCCACCAGGGAAGTCCCATATTGTAGTATATCTTTATTAAAAGCAAAATAAATGACTCACATGCTATATATCTGTGCTGTGTTGTGTCTGATTCTTTGCAATTCCATGGACAAACTTCCGCCAGGCTCCTCTGTCCATGGAATTCTCCAGGCAAGAATACCAGAGTTGGTTGCCATTTCCTACTCCAGAGAATCTTCCCAAACCAGGAATTGAACCCGTGATGCCTGCGTCTCCTCCACTGCAGATTCTTTACCTACTGAGCCACCTGGGGAGCCCCACCTGGGGACTTGGCAACTATTCCAAATTGTGACAAGTTTTTCGGTCCTTGCTTTTTTGGTGGGGGAAGCAGGAAAAGAGGAGGCCATTTATAAATGTTATATACATACATATCCACACAAGACCATTTAATCATTGTTGATTTAAATGCAGACACCATCTCCACCATACCAATTTACCATTAGCTGGTTGAAAACTGGGAGATGAAGAGGGAGAATCTCTAGCATTTTTAATAGAAATAATTATTCTTGGTAAAATAAGAGCTAAATTACAAATGTCCTAACTCTATACAGTAGCTGTCCAATAAAGAGGAGTATGATTCAGAATTTAATTTTGTATACCATTATCTCATAAGAGGTGGCAAGAATACACGGAAGAACTATACAAAAGAGATCTTCATGACCCAGATAACCATGATGGTGTGATCACTCAGCAAAGCAGACATCCTGGAATGCGAAGTCAAGTGGGCCTTTGGAAGCATCACTATGAACAAAGCTAGTGGAGGTGATGGAATTCCAGCTAAGTTATTTCAAATCCTGAAAGATGATGCTGTGAAAGTGCTGCACTCAATATGCCAGCAAATTTGGAAAACTCAGCAGTGGCCACAGGACTGGAAAAGGTCAGTTTTCATTCCAATCCCAAAGAAAGGCAATGCCAAAGAATCGCCTTATTGACTATGCCAAAGCCTTTGACTGTGTGGATTACAACAAACTATAAAATTCTTAAAGAGATAGGCATACCAGACCACCTGACCTGCCTCTTGAGAAATCTGTATGCAGGTCAGGAAGCAACAGTTAGAACTGGACATGGAATAACAGACTGGTTCCAAATTGGCAAAGGAGTATGTCAAGGCTGTATACTGTCACCCTGCATATTTAACTTATATGCAGAGTATATCATGAGAAATGCCGGTCTGGAAAAGCATAAGCTGGAATCAAGATTGCTGGGAGAAATACCAATAACCTCAGATATGCAGATACCACCACCCTTATGGCAGAAAGCAAAGAAGAACTAAAGAGCCTCTTGATGAAAATGAAAGAGGAGAGTGAAAAAGTTGGCTTAAAACTCAACATTCAGGAAACTAAGATCATGGCATCTGGTCCCATCACTTCAAGGCAAATAGATGGGGAAACAATGGAAGCAGTGAGAGACTTTATTTTGGGGGGCTCCAAAATCACTGCAGATGGTGACTGCAGCCATGAAATTAAAAGATGCTTACTCCTTGGAATAAAAGCTATGACCAACCTAGATAGCATATTAAAATACAGAGACCTTACTTTGCCAACAAAGGTCCATCTAGTCAAGGCTATGGTTTTTCCAGTAGTCATGTATGGATGTGAGAGTTGAACTATAAAGAAACTTGAGTGCTGAAGAATTGATGCTTTTGAACTGTGGTGTTGGGGGAGACTCTTGAGAGTCCCTTGGACAACAAGGAGATCCAACCAATCCATCCCAAAGGAAATCAGTCCTGAGTAGTCATTGGAAGGGTTTGATGTTGAAGGTAAAACTCCAATATTTTTGGCCACCTGATGCGAAGAATCAACTCACCGGAAAAGACCCTGATCCTGGGAAAGATTGAAGGCGGGAGACAAAGGGGATGACAGAGGATGAGATGGTTAGATGGCATCACCGACATGATGGATATGAGTTTGAGTAGGCCCCAGGGTTTGGTGATGGACAGGGAAGCCTGGCGTGCTGCAGTCCATGGGTTTGCAAAGAGTCAGACAGGATTGAGCAACTGAACTGACTGACTAATTTCATTTAGAAGTTGGTATCATCAGATTCCTGGATTGAGAGGGGAAAAAAATTAAAACCTCAGCAATATAAATAGTATAAACAATCTTCAGATGAATAGGTGGAAATGATTCTGAAATAGGTAAATCTGAAATCAATCGTGAAATAGAGCTATTTCAAAGCACTAACCCCTGCCTTCAAATCCTTCCTCCTCCACTTAATTTCTCTGAACATGCAATTCTTCATTTTTAAAATGAAAATAATATTTAGTACCTCATAAAGTTGTTCTGAGGATTAAATCACCTAGTTTGGTACCTTAATGAGCACTAAACAACTGTCATCTATACTTATTGCTACTATTATTTTTCTGGTGTAATGTTTTTACTTACTATTATAGGCTGAAATATGAATTAATTAATGAAATGAATGAAAGGAAGAACAAATAAACACACTGTAACACTTGAAGAGAATAGACTCTAAGGAGTACCTAGCAAGGAAACTGCATTTCTTTTTTCGTTAGTCTGATGGACCACAAAAATTTTAATGAAGAGCAATCACATATCACTAGTGACATTTTTCTGCAGATACAATCTAATATTAAGGTATATATTATATGAAAATGATGTCATGTTAGGGTCATACTTGCCAAATAACTAAGGCCCTCAATTTTTGCCTGTAGGATCATCATACTTATATATACACATATGATTGGAGAGGGCGATGGCACCCCACTTCAGTACTCTTGCCTGGAAAATCCCATGGAAGGAGGAGCCTGGTAGGCTGCGGTCCATGGGGTCGTGAAGAGTCGGACACGACTGAAGTGACTTAGCAGCAGCAGCAGCATACACATGTGATACATATATGAATGGTGTTGACCCTTTAGCAAGGCAAATAAGGCAACTATGCTCAAGTACTGAAAATGATAAGATTTAAACATCAACAATAAATCCAGTTAACAAATATTAAAATTGAAGTTTCTTATGGTTTCTTATGTATATCTTCATTTTATTTATTTACATCCCATAATGCAAATATTTGTTCAAGGAAACTGTGGTAGATACTGTAAACAATACAAAGAATGTAACTCAATTTTGACTCAGTTCACCAGTATTTAATGAGCACCTCTCATGGGCCAAGCACTGTGCTAGGTACAAGGGCTGTAAAGAAAAATAAGATACAGCCTGGGTCCTTGAGGAAAAGGGCACAAATAATTAAAATACAAAACATGGAGACTGGTAGGAAATTCAGTAGTAATACGAAAGATGAAGTGATCAATTCTGAAAAGAAATTGGAAGAGAATGTCATGCCTGGCAAGATTTTTAACAGCAGTATGTCAAGTGGACACAAAAGAGTCCAGTCTAGACAAAGAAGGGTATTACACAGGCATGTAGTGAGCAAAAGTACAAATGGTTCAGTACCCCCTTTGACTAGGAAGCACAAGGGAGAAAAAAGAAAGTGATAGGTTAGCAAGGTGAGGAGGGTTAAACTATAAACTGCCTCTCTCACTTATCATGCTAGGAGGCTTGGAATTTTTTCTTCTTAAGACAAGTAAGCCATTAAAGTTGTATACAAGGGTCAGATTTGTGTTTTTTATCTGTAGAGAAGAGAGAATAGACTGCTACGGCTGCTGCNCTATAAACTGCCTCTCTCACTTATCATGCTAGGAGGCTTGGAATTTTTTCTTCTTAAGACAAGTAAGCCATTAAAGTTGTATACAAGGGTCAGATTTGTGTTTTTTATCTGTAGAGAAGAGAGAATAGGCTGCTACGGCTGCTGCTGCTGCTGCTGCTGCTAAGTCGCTTCAGTCATGTCCGATTCTGTGCAACCCCATAGACGGCAGCCCACCAGGCTCCCCTGTCCCTGGGATTCTCCAGGCAAGAACACTGGAGTGGGTTGCCGTTTCCTTCTCCAATGCATGAAAGTGAAAAGTGAAAGTGAAGTCGCTCAGTCATGTCCTACCAGGCTTCTCCGTCCATGGGATTTCCCAGGCAAGAGTACTGGAGTCGGGTGCCATCGCCTTCTCCAAGAGAACAGACTAAAAGCTACTATAATAATCCCAGGAAATGAGGAGGAGAGAAATAAACTAATCTAATAGCTCAGGGAATGAAGAGAAAGAACAATTTTAAAATATATTCAAGAGACAAAGTTATCATTCTAGAATGATCAATATTTATGCGAAAGTGAAAAGTATATACAAGATTGTTCTTTCTAATCATGCCAGAACAGAAATTTGAAGCATTTTGAAAAATTATTAGCTACCAAAATGGCATAGCTTTAATAGACTCCAGAAACTAAAAAAGTCAGACAGTAGAAGATGTGTCTAGAAAGGAAGAGATGAGGGGATTCTTATAAACAATGTACTTTGATATCAGAGGATTCATATTTAGAGGGAAATATCACTGAAATGGAAAGCCTGCTTCTTGGTTCACTTGACACCAGCTGTAAATTTTGGGAACGTACCCCAGTTTATCAATGCAATATGTAACTGACATAACTGGCAGACATGAAGGTGTCCCACTCAGCTCTCTCTTCAAGAAAACCTACTGCTAGAAGCCTAGTTATCTGACAACACCTTTAGATCCACAACAGCATTCACTGAGGCCATGCCCTCAGTCCTATTTCTGACCTTCTGCTCCCAAGCACAAAAGATGCAGCAGAGGTAGGCCATCTTCCTAGATATCTCTAGCAAAGAATATTTGCCTAAAGATTCTCAACAGCCTGATCAAGACTTTCTCAGAAATGCACAGTGGTCTGAAGCTCTTCTTGACCAATTTTCTTTCCTTCTCCTACTCCTTTCACAAGTGTTGGACCTACATCACTGTCTGAAGGCTCTCCTGTTCATTTTGCCTTACGTTTCAAGGGTGCTTCTCCAAATAAACCTCCAGTTCAGTTCAGTTCAGTTGCTCAGTCATGTCCGACTCTTTGCAACCCCATGAATTGCAGCACGCCAGGCCTCCTTGTCCATCACCAATTCCCAGAGTTCACCCAAACTCATGTCCATCGAGTCAGTGATGTCATTCAGCCATCTCATCCTCTGTCATCCCCTTCTCCTCCTGCCCCCAATCCCTCCCAGCATCAGAGTCTTTTCCAATGAGTCAACTCTTCGCATGAGGTGGCCAAAGTACTGGAGTTTCAGCTTTAGCATCATTCCTTTCAAAGAAATCCCAGGGTTGATCTCCTTTACAATGGACTGGTTGGATCTCCTGCAGTCCTTATACGTATATAATTTCTCTCTTGGTATCTGCTTCTCAGAAGACTTGAACTGAGACAATTGTTTAAGTAATTTTATTAATAATTATACCTACAACTACACAGTGTTGTAGATCAATTATACTTCAATTTTTTTAAATTAGGAAATATGACCCATGCCAATATATGTGAAAACTTAAATGAAATGGACAATTTTCAAGAAAAATTTAAATTACCAAAATTTACTCAAAAAGAATTATAAAAGTCCCCAATTAATTCCCTTTTAAAAAAATGAAACTAATAATGAAATACTACCCCCATAAAAGACACTAGACTCAAATGTTTTACAGTAACAGTCAAATCCTATGAAATGGTTTCGGAACTTAGAAAGTCAGAGAAAATAACCCAACTCATTTTATGAGGTTAGAATATCTTTGACATAAAAACCAAATAAAGACACTAAAAGAAAAAGAATAGGAATCACAAAAAACACAAGGTCTTCCACAGAGAATCTCATACCAAAGCCCCCTCCAGAAGACAGAAATGGAGCTGGTCCTGAGGATTTTCCAGAGATGATACAATGGTCCAGTGTTGAACAGCTCTCACAGACAGACACTCTATTCCTAATGACTAACCCACCTCCCTTGGGTCATATGTTCCATTCTAACTTCCAGAACATCTTTTACTAACATTTTATATAATTTACCTAAATTAGATTAAACTTTCCATAAAAACGGGGTTGAACTAAAAATAGTGAGAACTCAACCCATAAGCATTTTGTTTTAAATCAAGTGAATTCTCAACTAAAATAATCATAGCCTCCTCTTTGAGCCCCAGGGGCACAAGCGATTCAGACAGACCACATAGTCGTCCGTGGAGTACAACATTCATCCATTTCTCAGGAGAATTTGCCTTTCCTGCTACAAGCAGCTTCATCCAGCTGCCAGGAGAATATTTGGATGACATTGCCTCACAGTCAATACACAAGAATTCTAGTCAAGGGAAGTAGTCTGACATGATAGTTAAATGTACAGGCTCTGTACTCCTACACACTTGGGTCTAAATTCTGGCTTCATTAGGTGTTCAAACTGGGTGACCTTCTCTCTCTCTTTAGTTGCTACGTCATGTCCAACTCTTGTGACCCCATGGACTGTAGTCTGCCAGGTTCCTCTGTCCATGGGATTCTCCAGGCAAGAATACTAAATTGGGTGGCCATTTCCTTCTCCAAGGGATCTTCCTGACCCAGGAATTGAACCCAGGTCTCCTGCATTGCAGGCAGATTCTTTACCAACTGAGCTATGAGGGAAGTTTATTTTCCTCTCTGATCCTCAGTTCCCTCAATTGTAAAATGATTATAATAACAATACCTGTCTTCAGCATTTGTGAGGATTAAATGAGCCAAGGCAGAGAGAGTATTTAGCACAGTTGCTGGCACATACTGAATAATCAGTAACTGAAAATTATTATTATTTATGTTATTGTCATCAGTGGGAATGTTGGCTCTAGGAATGAAAAGAGTTGCTCTCCACATAGGAGAAGCCAGTGACCATATAAAGTGATCTGGCCTCTTCTTTGACTAGAAAGCTGAGAAATGACATAAGTGGCCACACATTCAGATTTAGCCTTCACTCACAACAGCAAAAGGGAAGTTGATCTCTCTCTGAATAAGGGGCAGACAGCTGGAGAGGGCCCAAAGAGGGATTACCAAAAGATTATGATGGTCAGGGAAAGCTGAAATATCTATTTTAACAGACAATTTGTGCTCCAATTACCATCTAAACGTTCATGGTAAATAAGGATCCATAAAAACACATCTGTAAAACCCCAACTTTAGTGACTAGGGCTTTGCATGGTTCATTAGCGCATATTCCTTTGCCCAAATATGACATCACTTATCAGCACAGACCTTCACATTTCAAAGTCTATTCTCTAGCAGTTGGAACCAGCATCCTGTGAGGAAATCTCTGAAATCAGTGCAGTCAAGACCTCCTCCCATGAGTGCTAAACAGCCTTATTAAGAAGATATTCTCCATGATGTCTGTCACCTATGCTGATGTTCTTCTTTCATTTTTTTATTTTTAGTTAGACACATGAATTTTTAATACAAATTTTAAAGGTTTTAGCTTTCATGAAATCCTCATTGACCTAAAAATTTTTTTTTTTTTGGCTGTGCCAGTTCTTAGTTCTGGCATGTGGGATCTTCAATCTTCCTTGCGACATGATGGTTTTTTTTTTTTTTTTTTAGTTCTAGCATACAAACTCTTAATTGTGACATTGTGGCACCTGAGATCTAGCTCCCTGACCCAGGGATTGAAGCCAGGTCCTCTGCAGTGGGAGTGCGAAGTCTTAGCCACTGGACCACCAGGGAAGTTCCCTTGATCTTCTTTTAAGATAAGAGTTGAATTATTATAAATTATTAAGGTGAATATTTGTGAGGAAAGATTTCTGTGCTTGATGCAAGTGATCAGCTGTAAGAAAAGGACTAGATCCTGGGCTTGTCTGGCATTCCCAGAGATTCTCTGAGCTACTTAATATCCTTTAATAAATTTCCCTGATGCTTAAACTAGCTAGAGTGGGTTTTATAGTTTCAGCTATGAATCTAACTTGAAAAGATAGCTGGAGAATGTCATATGCAGATTTTGATATTATGGAAACAAGGGTTCAAGTTTCAGTTCTGCCATTTGCTGCATCTATTACCCTAAACTAGTCACTCAGTCTCCCTTGATCTCCATTTCCTCATCATTATATGTTGGGTAGTTGAGGATTACTACAGATACTGTGTGTCATGTTCTTAGCACCGTGCTTGGTATATTGTTCCTGCTCATATCAAGTACACCAAACTATTGTGACTATCAAAAATAATAGGATAGGNGCATATATACTGTTATGTAAGAAACGAATCACCAGTCTCTATTTGATACAGGATGCAGGATGCTTGGGGCTGGTGTACGGGGATGATCCAGAGAGACGTTGCGGGGTGGGAGGTGGGAGGGAGATTCGGGATTGGGAGCTTGTGTGTACCTGTGGTGGATCCATGTTGATGTATGGCAAACCCAATAGAGTATTGTAAAGTTAAATTTAAAAACAAATAAATAAATAAATTAAAAAAAAAATAACAGGATAGGGTATTCCACTTTTTTGTAACCCCTTTTCACTTAGTAAATGTGTCTCAGAGCCTAACAAATTGAAGCTAAACTACAAAAGGCTATCAGGTTAAGCATAACAGATACATTTGTCTTTGCCTTGAAGATGTTCCACTCTGAAACACAGGATGAATGGACACACGAGGGGTGGATTCTCACAATCATTGAACACAGACATGGCAGCAACATTAAACAGACATCCATGAGGAGTCAGGAAGAATAGAGGGGAGGGAAGAAAACAAATAAAGGCTTCTCAGCACCTACCTGAATCATATTATATAAAATTACTGGAAAACTAAAGGGAACAAAAATGGTTTGCCCCCACCTCAGGGCTTTTAGGGCATCTGTGGTTGACAAATGGTAAGATTATTTGTTTGTAAAGGTGATAAAATAGCTCCCCACAACAACAAAGCTGCATTGTAACACTTCTTCTTACATTATGAATAGAATTCTAGGACTAATTTATCATGGAAGGGTGGGCTTTATAAAGGACAGAAATGACAAGGACCTAACAGAAGCAGAAGACATTAAGAAGAGGTGGCAAGAATACACAGAAGAACTGTACAGAAAAAAGGTTCTTAATGACCTGGATAATCATGATGTTGTGGTCACTCACCTAGAGCCATCATCCTGGAGTGTGAAGTCAAGTGGGCCTTAGGAAACATTACTAGGAACAAAACTAGTGGAGGTGATGGAGTGCCAGCTGAGCTATTTTGAATCCAAATATTTGATGATGTTAAAGTGATATGCTAAATATGCAGATATTGGGAAAACTCAGCAGTGACCACAGGACTGGAAAGGTCAGTTTTCATTTCAATTCCAAAGAAGCGCAATGCCAAAGAATGCTCCAACTACTGTACAATTGTGGTCATTTCACATCCTAGCAAGGTTATGCTCAAAATCCTTCAAGCTAAGCTTCAGCAATATGTGAACTGAGAACTTTCCAATGTACAAGCTGGGTTTAGAAAAGGTAGAGGAACCAGAGATCAAATTGTTAACATTTGATGGAGCATAGAGAAAGCAAGGGAAGTTCAGAAAAACATCTATTCTGCTTCACTGACTATGCTAAAGTCTTTGACTGTGTGGACACAACAAACTATAAAAGGAAAATTCTTAAAGAGATGAGAATACCAGACCACATTATCTGTCTCTGAGAAACCTGTATGCAGATCAAGGTGTAACAGTTAGAACCTTACATGAAACAATGGACTGTTTCAAAATTGGGAAAGCAGTACATTAAGGCTGCATATTGTCACCCTATTTATTTAACTTATATGCAGAGTACATCATATGAAATGCTGAGCTGGATGAATCGCAAGGTAGAATCAAGATTGCTGGGAGAAATATCAACAACCTCAGATATGCAGATGATACTACTCTAATAGCAGAAAGCGAAGAGAAACTAATGTGGATGAAAGAGGAAAGCAAAAAGCTGGCTTGAAGCTCAACATTAAAAACACTGAGATCATGGCATCTGATCCCACCACTTCATAGAAAATAGATGAAGAAAAAGTGGAAACAGTGACAGATTTTCTTTTGGGCTCTAAAAATCATTGTGGATGGCAACTGCTTGCTCCTTAGAAGGAAACCTATGACAAACCTAGACAGCATATCAAAAACAGAGACATCACTTTGCTAACAAAGGTCCATATAATCAAAGCTATGATTTTTCCGGTAGACATGTAGATTTGTAAGACATGGACCATAACGAAAGCTGAGTGCCCAAGAATGGATGCTTTCAAATTATAGTGCTGGAGAAGACTCTTGAGAGTTCCTTGGACAGTAAGGAGATCAAACCAGTCAACCCTCAAGGAAATCAGCCCTGAATATTCACAGGAAAGACTGATGCTGAAGATGAAGCTCCAATACTTTAGCTATCTGATGCAAAGACCTGACTCACTGGAAAAGACCTTGATGCTAGGAAATAATGAAGGCAAAAGAAGAAGAGGACAGCAGAGGATGAGATGGTAGATAGCATCACTGACTCAGTGGACATGAATTTGAGCAACTCTGGCAGATAATGGACAGGGAAGCCTCGTGTGCTGCAGTCCATGATGTCTCATGATGTCACACACACACACACACACACACACACTCACATACACAAAATGCCTCTTATCCTCATCCATCAGAAGGCAAACAGAAGAAGCAAAAACTGCAATCCCATGGTCTCCAGAATGAAAACCACAATCTCAGAAAACTAACCAAAAGGATCACATGGATCACACCCTTGTGTAACTCAATGAAGCTATAAGCCATGACATGCAAGGCCACTCAAGACGGAGGGGTCATTGTGGAGAGTTCTGACCAAATGTGGTCTACCTGAGGAGGGAATGGCAAACCACTTCAGTATTCTTGCCTTGAGAACCCCAGAAATAGCATGAAAAGGCAAAAAGATAAAACACTGGAACATGAGCCCTGCCCCGAGATTCCATATATAAATGAAATTATATGGTATTTATCTTTCTATATGTGACATATTTCACATAGTATAATCCCTTCCAGGTCCACCCATGTTGTTTCAGATACCAAGAATTCTTTGTTTTTTTATGGCTAATATTCCATTGTATTATAAACCACATCTTTTTCAATCATTTTTTTCTATTGATGGGTACTAAAGTTGCTTCCATATATCGGTTATTGTAATAAAGCTGCAATGAACATAGAGGGAATTTATCTTTTCTAATTAGGGTTTTTATTTTTTTTTTCACATTTGTTATTTGTTTTTATTATTCATCTGAATTTTGAGATACAGTTTCTTCAGATAAATACCAAGAAGAGATTACAGATAAAAGGCTTGCTCTGGAGTGACCCAGAATTTTTTAATGTCCATAAAGGGGAAAAAAGAAAACTATATAAAGCATATTTGCTTGTATTTGCCTAAAGAAAATCTAGAACAGAGGATGATAAACTACTGCTAGTGGGCAAAATCAGTTCAGTTCAGTTTAGTCACTCAGTCATGTCTGACTCTTTGTGACCCTATTGATTGCAGCACACCAGGCCTCCCTGTCCCTCACCAACTCCTGGAGTCTACCCAAACTCATGTCCATTGAGTCAGTGATGCCATCCAACCATCTCATCCTCTGTTGTCCCTTTCTGCGCCTGCCCTCTATCTTTCCCAGCATCAGGGTCTTTTCGGATGAGTCAGCTCTTCACATCAGGTTGCCAAAGTATTGGAGTTTCAGCTTCAACATCAGTCCTTCCACTGAACACCCAGGACTGATCTCCTTTAGAATGGACTGGTTGGATCTCCTTGAAGTCCAATGACTCTCAAGAGTCTTCTCCTACACCACAGTTCAAAAGCATCAGTTCGTTGGCACTCAGCTTTCTCTATAGTCCAACTCTCACATCCATACATGACTACTGGAAAAACCATAGCCTTGACTAGATGGACCTTTGTTGGCAAAGTAATGTCAGCCTGATTTAAAACAACCCACAGCTAAGCATTATTTTTTCATTTTTAATGACTAAAAAAGTCAAAATAAGAATATTTTATAATACAGAAAAAAAATTTTAATTCAAATTTCAGTGTACATAAACAGTTTTTTTTTTCACTTTCAATTAATTTATTTATTTTTTTAATTTTACCCCAATGTTCATTGCAGCACTGTTTATAATAGCCAGGACATGGAAACAACCTAGATGTCCATCAACAGATGAATCGATAAGCAAGCTGTGGTACATATACACAATGGAGTATTACTCTGCCATTAAAAAGAATAAATTTGAATCAGTTCTAATGAGATGGATGAAACTGGAGCCTATTATACAGAGTGAAGTAAGCCAGAAAGAAAAACACCAATACAGCATACTGACACATATATATGGAATTTAGAAAG